>PVIC010016586.1:0-33738 GCA_004025085.1 Thryonomys swinderianus | reverse complement strand
AAAAAAAAAAAAAAAAAAAAAAAAAAAAAAAAAAAATAGTAGTTCAGTTTGTGATAGCCCAATCTGGGAGACAACCTAAACACCCATCATCTGGAGACTGCATAAAGAAGATGTGGTTTTTGGTCCAGAGGGTTAGCTCAGGGGTTCCAGTGCCTGCCTCGCAAGCACAAGGTCCTGAGTTCGATCCCCGGTAACCACATACAATGCTGGGTGTGGAAACTCACGCCCACCAACAATCAATACTACACACCACAGTGCCAGGCGTGGTGGCTTATGCCTGTAATCCCAGCACTCAGGAGGCAGAGGCAGGAGGAATGCTGAGTTCCAGGCTTGCCTGGGCTACATAGTGAGCTCAGAGCCAGCCTGAACTACAAAGTGAGATGCTATCTCAAAAAAAAAAAAAAAAAAGATGTGGTTTTTCTTAACAAAATGGAATACTACTTTGCCATTAAGAATGACAAGTTTCAGTCACTTATGTGCAAATGGACACACCTTGAGGACACACTAAGTGAAATAAATAGGTCACAGATATGTAAATACCATATCTTTTCTCTGGTATGAGAACTTGTAAATGAGTCATAGATTGTAGGATAGATTTTGTGAAATAGAAAATATTCAAAGGGAATGTGATAGGGGAAAGTAATGAGGAGAAAGAATAAATATGATTTAAAAGGAAAAGAAAGCACATGTATATAGGGGGTGTGAGTTGTAGGGTGGCTAGGGTATGGGTAAAAATGAGAACTAATGCTTTTTATATACTGATACAAATTCCCCAATGTTGAGTGTGATTGTGAGCTGTATACAAAATGTACCAATATAGAATTGAATTTTAAAAAATACATTAGAGCCGGGTGTGGTGGCTCACGCCTGTAATCCCAGCACTCGGGAGGCAGAGACAGGAGGATTGCTGAGTTCGAGGCTTGCCTGGGCTACATAGTGAGCTCAGAGCCACCCTGAACTACAAAGCGAGACCTTGTCTCAAAAAAAAGAAAAAAAACATTAGAATTAACAGAAGCACATCCTAGTGGAACACAATGTTGGCACTTATAAAGTTTAATATATTAGAAAAATTAAGGACTGGAGATTTAGCTCAGTGGTTCCAGTGCCTGCCTCGCAAGCGCAAGGTCCTGAGTTCGGTCCCGGTAACCACATACAATGCTGGGCGTGGTGACTCAGGCCCACCAGGAACCAATACCACATACCACAGTGCTGGGCATGGTGGCTCACGCCTTTAATCCCAGCACTCGGGAAGCAGAGACAGGTGGACTGCTGAATTCCAGGTTTGCCTGGGCTACATAGTGGGCTCAGGGCCAGCCTGAACTACAAAGCGAGACCCTGTCTCAAAAAAAAAAAAAAAAAGAAAAGAAAAGAAAAATTAAGTCATATTTAAGTATACACATAAAGGTCTCAAATATATATATATATGTATTATTTGTATGCTTTAATACCAAAGTCTGTTTTTGGTTGAATTGTATTACTACCAAACTCATATTTTGAAACCTTAACCCTCAGAATGTGATTGCGGTTGGAGATACATTCTTTAAAGATATGATGAAGTTAAAGTGGGGCTACTGGGGTGGCCCCTAATCTAATATGACTGGTATCCTTATGAGAAGAGGAGACTTGGATGTAGAAAAACAGCAAATACATACACTCAAGAGATATGATCATGTGAGCCTACAAGAAGACAGCTACTGGAAGGCAAACAGACAAGCTTCCAAAGAAACCAAACTTGCTGACACATCATGATTTCAGACTTCTGGCCCCCAGGAAAGCAAGAGAATAAATATCTATTGTTTAAACCAGCCAAGATAGGATATTTTGTTATGGTACCCAGGGAAAGCTAATAGAGTTAGTATTCTGGATTTATCTTGGAGAGGGTAGGAAGAATAAAATCAGGAAAGGGTATATATGAATCTTGTAAATCAATGACAGTGTCCTACATTGTAATGTGGATAATGAGTTTGTGAGAATTTTATTATTATCAACATCATTATTTTACCTTTAAATACATTTTATACATTGTCTTGTATCTATGGTATGTATGAAGCAAAAAGAAAGAAAGAGAAATACAAAGATAGGTATTTAAGTAAATGATCTAAGTAAAGAATTTAAGAACAAAATCCATACCACATAATTAAGAAAAAGATATAATATAGATTCAGGGCCATGTCTTTAAAATTAAACTTAAGAGTCTAAACTCCATCAAAGCTTAAAACATGTTTGTGTGTGTGTTTGTTTTTAAAAATTTTTTGAGACGGGGTCTCACTTTGTAGTTCAGGCTGGCCCTGAGCTTACTATGTAGCCCAGGCAAGCCTCAAACTTGCAGCAATCCTCTTGCTTCTGGCTCCTGGGATTATAAGCATGAGCCACCATGTTTTAACATGTTTTATTCAAGGAAAAATTTGAGTGTTAAAGTGTAATTTGTTAATGTGAAACCTAATTATCATTTGTTAGCAATTCATTATACCTACTGCTGCTATCTTATTGAGAATTATTATAATAGAAGGATAAATTTAGAACAGGTAGAATATTTAAGTTATTTGTATATGAGTATGGTACAGAAAAACTAATGTGAAAACTATAATTTTAGCATCTGATCACAACTCATGATTATTATCATTTTTGGAGACATTCTCATGGAAGGTAAACTAGATCAAGTAGCAAAAGGATATGTTCTTGTCATGATATTACTTGAACTCTGATACTTGATCCCTTCTTTTGTGCATGTAGGTATAGTAATGAGTCAATATAAAAACCATAGTGAGGCAGAATGGAAGAAAATTAAACATTATATTTCTACCTATCCCTTTTAAACATAAAACTAAAGTACAGAAATAGAGACCAAGATAATAATCACTGGAATATTGTGTCCATAATTTGAGTTTCTTGAAATAATCTCCAGAAATTAGAGTAACAGGAGAAAAAAATTTAAAGTAAGAACAAAATTGAGTGAAAAGGCCAGGAATTCCATAATGATTGGACTATCATCATTCTTTTTTTTTTTTTGAGATAGAATCTCGTTTTATAGTTCAGGCTGGCTCTGAGCTCACTATGTAGTCCAGGCAAGCCTCGAACTCAGCAATCCTCCTGCCTCTGCCTCCCGATTGCTGGGATTACAGGCGTGAGCCACCACACTCCGCACTGTGGTATGTGGTATTGATTGCTGGTGGGCGTGAGTCACCACGCCCAACAGTGTATGTGGTTACCGGGGATTGAACTGAGGACCTTGCGCTTACAAGGCAGGCGCCAGAACCACTGAGCTAACCCTCCGGCCCATGGACTATCATCATTCTAACTAATAGCAGTTATAGAGTAGTAGAGAGAAAAATGGAGGGGAGCAAATCATCAATGAAATAATTCAAAAATCATTCAGAATTAATGAAAATAAGTTTCGCTATGGGGATAGTCAACCAAATGCCCAACAAAATGGATGAAATGTATCTTAGTATGAAGGGAGAAAAGCACAGATGACATTGAAAAATCATGAGTCAAAATGGCTTCAGATGTTCCATTAGCAATGCTGAAAGAAGAAAATAAGTATTTTCATAATACAGAATGGAAAAGATTTGCAGTCTACAACCCATATCCAGCTGGCAATGAAATGTGAGTTATAAAGACACAGGGCTGGAGGTGTATTTCAGTGGTGGAGTGTTTGCTTAGCATATGCAAGATCCTGGGTTCCACCCCTAGTGCACATAAAAAGGAATACAGCCAAAGATCTAAGTGGGGGTAAAACAACAGTCATACTAGTAATAATAATAATACCTAGGAATGTGTAAGACAATACGATCAAGATAGAAGGAATAAATAAGAGACTTCCTAAGTTGTGATAATGATATATTCCTTAACTTGGGCAGTGAGTACATACCTCTTCATTTATTCTTTAATTAAAAGTCAATAAACACCAAGTGAGTAAAACTGAAAGATGATTATCAATGGAAGGCTTGCATGACAGTGGGTTTAATATGGTTGGAATAAGAATGAGAGTTCTCATGTATAACTTTTAATATAATCTTAAGTAAATATGGTGCCAAATTTTTAAATGAAAACTGAAAAGAGAAAAGGACTATCCTAAGGGTTAAAAGATGTGAACAATAATGAAATTTCACTGTTATAAACACAAGAAATATCTCAAATTAATGAAGAATATAAATAAGCATTTCACAGAAGGGAAAACCAAAAAGATCAATGAATATTTGAAAAGAATAACCAACTAGTAATTAGGGAAATAATAACTAAAATGGAAATAAGAGATGATTTTATACCTGTAATGGACTTGACATTACCTAGTTTGGGCTATGACACTGAAAAAACACTATCATGTGCTAGGGATAGAAGGCAAATTGGTACAATTTGGTACTATCTAGAAAGTTTATGATATGCATGCCCTTTATCCTAATCATTCTTTTTGAGTTAGATTTTACAGAAATTTCTACATTTGCATAAGGGGTGATATAACACATTGATGTCAAGATCTTTGTCTCCTCCATTACAGGAGATTGAAAACGGAATATTAACGTCCATCACCAGCCCTGTTACTTCGAGACAGGGTCTCGTTCAGTTGACTGGGTTGGACTTGAACTTGCAATTTTGAATAGCTAGGACAGTGGGCATATATGGCCACACTCAGGCTCAGGACACATTTTTTAAAATTATTTTTTTATTGCTACATTTTAGATCTAGTGATAATACCCGCCATAGGGAATTTGTACCTGCACATGATATATGTTGATTATTCTCTTCCCCCATTACTCTCCCCCCACCGTAAACCTCTTCTATTCCTTACTTAAAAAGAAATCTTTATTTTCATTTTACTTTTTTTCATCATTTCATTTTCCTTTCCTGTCCCCCTCCCCCTCACTAATTCCCTTTCCCACTTGAACTTTTTTTTTTTTTTTTTTTGAGACAGCGTCTTTGTAGTTCAGGCTGGCCCTGAGCTCACTATGTAGCCCAGGCAAACCTTGAACTCAGCAGCACTCCTGTCTCTGCCTCCTGAGTGCTGGGATTACAGGCATGAGCCACCACACCAGGCACTGTGGTATGTGGTATTGATTGTTGGCCAGCGTGAGTCACCACACCCAGCATTGTTGTATATGGTTACCAGGATTGAACTCAGGACGACCTTGAGCTTGGGAGGCAGGCTCGGAACCACTGAGCTAAATCTCCAGCCCTGAACATTTTCTTATTTTAGAATATCTATCACACAATTTAGGACCCACTTTAATAGTGAAAACGCAAACAATATATCTATCATTATATCTGTAAACAGCTTTTTAAGTCTTTTGCACTGTCTCCAGATTCCTCAGTGACTCCAATCAGTCTTATGTTATTCTTCTTTGTATCATCCAGGAGCTGTTGGATTGATTTCTCATGGTCCCTTACCACTTTCCATAAATTATGTCTTTCCCGTTCATTGACTGTGATCCTGTCCTCTAGCAGCTCAGTTTGTGATAGTTTGGAAACAACCCAAATGCCCATCATGTCTAGACTGGATAAAAAAGATGTGTTTTTTTTCATAAAGTATTACTCTGTCATAAAGAATGATAATTTTGAGTCATTTATACTCAAATGGATGTACCTTAAGTTCATACTCATAAATGAAATAAACAGGTTATAGAGGCTTAACTATCATATCTTTTCTCTGATATGAGAAACTGTAGATGTACATGAGTTCTACAACATATGACAGATATTGTGAAACAGTAAATATTCAAAGGGAAATGGGGAGTAGGAGTAAGTAATGGGGGAAAAGAAAAAATGTGATGGTTAGAAAAAAGGAAACAAAGTTTATGTACATAGGGGCCAGGGAGTTGTAGTTTGGGTGAGGTAATGGGGAAAAATAAGAATTAAATCATGTCATATACTGGTACAAATTCTCAATGTTAAGTGTGATTGTGATATGTATACATAATATACCAATAAAGATTCAAATTTTAAAAAATCTATCAATGGAGGAATAGACAAAGTGCACTAAGTATATTCACAAAAATAAAATACACATCAATAGGGCTGGAGATTTAGCTCAGTGGTTCCTGCACCTGCCTAGTAAGTGCATGGTCCTGAGTTCAATCCCTGATAACTACATACAGCAATACTAGGTGTGGTGACTCATGCCCACCAGCAATCAATACCACATACCACAAAGCCAGGCGTGGTAGCTCACGCCTGTAATCCCAACACTTGGGAGGCAGAGGCAGGAGGATTGCTGAATTGAG
Source organism: Thryonomys swinderianus (assembly GCA_004025085.1). NCBI lineage: Eukaryota > Metazoa > Chordata > Mammalia > Rodentia > Thryonomyidae > Thryonomys > Thryonomys swinderianus. The sequence goes on along the minus strand of PVIC010016586.1, from coordinate 27,520 downwards.
GTTTGCCTGGGCTTCATAGTGAACTCAGGGCCAGTCTGAACTACAAAGCAAGACACTGTCTGAAAAATAAATCAACAAAATGAATTAATTTGGTTTAATATTTGTGTATCAACCTGAATAATTTTAGAAAATACAGACTGGAAGAAAAAAGGCGATATTCACAAGATTATATACAAGTTATTAATAAACAGGGTGCAATTATCTGGCTATTTTCAAGCAAAAACTCCCACTTCAAATCTATAATATTTTATTTCTTGGGGTTCCTCACTTGATATTCCCCATGTTTGATTTTGTCAAAGATCAGATGGCTGAATGTGCTGGAATTGTTTCATCTTCTATTTTGTTCCACTGATAGACATGCCTGTTTTTGTAACAATACCATGCAATTTCTAATGAATATATATTTGTCATACATATTGATCATATTCATTGTAGAGAATTAGTACTTGTACATATCTTTTTTTCCCCACTCACATTCCCTCCCTTCAAATCTTCTTCCCCTCCCACATACAAAAACTGTGTTTTCCGTCTTTTCCTTCCATTCTCTATGTCTTCCTTTTCCTTTTTTCCTAATCCCCTCCAAGCTCTTTTGTTCCCCTTACCATTTAAAAATGTTCTTCCCAGGCTGGAGATTTAGCTTAGTGGTTCCAGGGCCTGCCTAGCAAACCCAAGGTCCCTGGTTCACTCCCAGCTAACCACATACAACAGTGCTGGGCGTGGTGACTCACGCCCACCAGCAATCAGTACCACACACCACAGTACCAGGTGTGATGGCTCATGCCTGTCACCCCAGTACTCAGGAGGCAGAGACAGGAGGACTGCTGTGAGTTCAAGAGTCACCTGGGCTACACAGTGAGCTCAGGGCCAGCCTGAACTACAAAGCAAGACCGTGTCTCAAAAAAAAAAAAAAAAAACTTCCCACTTCCTAATATCTATCCTCCAAAATGATCCTTAATTCCCCTTTGGGTTTCTCATACAAGACAAGCCACGGATGCAATATTTAAACCTGTGTATCTGATTTATTTCACTTCAGATTATGATTTCGAGATACATCTATTCTACGAATGACTCATTTATCCTTCTTTATTGCAGAGTAGTTATTACTGAAATGCATTAACTTATTACTGTCATTGCATTATTTTCCCATATCTGATATCCTTTTTCCTCCACTGCTGGTTAACTGTTCACCCTGCCTAATGCATCCATTCAGTTAGGTATCTTGACGCTGTTGGCTTAATTGTCTCTATAGAACATCCTTAGGAATTTTTTGTAGTGTTAGTGTGGTGGTCATTCTTTAGGTGCTCTGTCATGGAAATACCTTATTTCTTCATTAATTTTGAAAGAAAAATTTTAGTACATATAAGTCTGGGTTAGAAATTGTTATTGTTTAGGGTAGAAATACCTTACCTCAAGCTTTCATGGCCTTTAGAGTTTGTGTTGAAAAGTCTGCTGTAATTCCAGTGGGTTTATCTTTACAAGTTATTCATTGCCTTTCTCTAACATCTTTTAAGATTCTGTTCCTATATTAAACTTCTGGTGTGTCGACTATGATTCAACATTATGTGGCCCAGGCTGACCTCAAACCTGTGGCAATCCACCTGCCTCTGTCTCCCATATGCTGGGCTTACAGGCATGCACCATCATGCCTGGCTTATCTGTATTTCTGAATGAGTGCTTTCTTTCTAGGATCTGCAGTTTTGAAATCTGGCATGTCGTAGTTTTTTCTGCCTAGGCTTATGGCCTGTTAGTTTGGGAGATGAGCCCCCTGTTCCAGATGCAACCTCAGTTTACCCCAGGCAGTGATAGTGTGCACCCTGAGATAGTTCTTTTTTTTCTTTTTTTTAATTGAATTCTTTATTGGTACAATTTATATACATCTCAAAATCGATAGTTCTTGCTAATATAGGTAAACAAAGAAAGCGATAAGATCTCAGATCTGTGCTAGATGTAGGCAGCAAAGCAAGAGCTCAAGTGCTTAATGCAAACAGGCACTTTCAGACCCAGCTGTTTCTGAGCACAAGTTAAACCAGGCCTGGTTTCTCACCATGGAGGCTTAGGGCCCATGTCCTTCCCTGCCAGAGTTAAAACTACTAAGGGAACGCTTTTTAGCTTGTTCCATGGTTGTCCCTCACCTAGTCACTGAGGGAAAGAGCCCTTACTTCTGGAATGCTGAGCTCTTCTCTGTGAGGAGCCATGAGCCAGGAGGAGTCCAGACTGTTTTGTTCTTTTCTCTGCACTGTGGACTATCTGCAACATCACGGTTGCTTCTGTGTCCTATCAGTTCCTTCCTGTTGATCTCTTTTCTTCATCAGATGTTATTCTTCATCATCCGGATTTTGCTACTGATCACTACTATGACATTTACTTTCTCCCCTCTCTCTCATGTAGTACATAATGTTTCTAGTGCTCTTTGCAGGCCTTTCAAAGGAAGGTACTCCTGGTGCACAGACTTTAGAGGATCCCTAAAACATTAAAATGTATGAATAAACTATGGGTGCTTCTGGCACTACATCTGACAATCAGTATTGGCACTGGACAATGCACTGTGCTATGTGGCTCTTTTTAGGACTGATGCCATTTTGGGCCCTCAAGAATGGTTCTCCAGGGTCAGAGATTTAGCTCAGTGATTCTGGCACCTGCCTGGAAAGCACAATGTCCCTGGTTCAATCCCTGGTAACCACATACAACAATAACTGGTATGGTGACTCACACCCACCAGCAATCAGTACCACACACCACAGTGTCAGGTGTGGTGGCTCATACCTGTCATCCCAGCACTTGGGAGACAGAGGCAGGAGGATTGCTGTGAGTTTGAGGTTTGCCTGGGCTACGTAGTGAGCACAGAGCCAGCCTGAACTACAAAGCAAGACCCTGTCTCAAAAAAAAAAAAATGGTTCTCCATATTTCTTGTCCCATTTCCTTAAAACTAATGGTGATCATTTCGTCTAAATGTCATGAAAAGTTGTTTATGACACTGACAACACTGGAAATAGACGTTTCCTTTGAGTTCTGAGAGAATTTGAAGTGTGAGAGCTAGAGAATGAGTGCACTTTTCAAAGGAACACAGCAGTTTCCCTGTAATGTTGTAGGTTCATTTTCTTGCTTTTCTTTGTGTTCTCATTCTAATTTTAAATTATTTACAGATTGGATGGCATTTACAATGTGACACCTAAAGGAAATTGTAAAATAATATAACCCATTCATATTCTTCCTAAGTTTGATTCCATATAGGTCTAGACATAATACATAAAATTTATAAACTAAGTGGATATTGAATCCCAAAAGGTGTTTTCTTATTTGTAAAGATTATTCAATGAGATGTTTACATAATTTTCATTTTCAGCTTTATGAAGTTTTTGACGAAAATGATACATTGCATATTTATCAATTATAATTTATATTGTTTTCTATTTTCTTCTTGAAGTGGTAGGAACTGAACCCAGGGCCTCATGAACATGAGGCAAACGATTTACCATTGAGTCCCATGATTTATATTTGGAATTTTCATTTTAATAGATAATTTTGGATTATATTATTAGTATACATAGTATAATTTCACTCATTACATGGAAATATTGGCTATAATTATCCAATAAGGGTTTTACTAAAATGAAGGTAAAAAAATTTTCATGACACAAACTTGCAGTAATTAATAGAAATGATTAACATTAGCAGTTCAGCTTTCAAACAAACATTGAGAGTCTACTAGGAGGAAGCTATATTTACCAAGACAAAAGGATAGGGTGTGGATGTAACTTATCTTTTACAAGTCAGCTTGATTGATCACTTCCTATCTACTCAAGCATATGGTGCAACACAGTTTCATTTGTAGCCTTGTTGTAGGTATTAAAGACATATAGTGGGAACAAATATTAGAAACACACTTTTTTGATCGCTCACTTTTCCTCAAAGATTTTGGATTTCCTCCAGTCAAGTTTAAATGTTGGAATTCTCAATATGAATATTAGACATCACTGGAGAAGAGAATTTTTCAAACGACATGTACAGGATATTTCATAACTTTACAGTATGAGTTGTAGATTGTGTTGCCATTAACAAAAGAAAAGAAGCCTCTGGCCGGAGATTTAGCTGAGTGGTTCCGGTACCTGCCTGCCTCAAAAGCGAAAGGTCCTGAGTTTGCTCCCCAGTAACCACATACAATGCTGGGTGTGGAGACTCATGCCCACCAGCCATCAATACCACATACCACAGTGCCGGGCATGGTGGCTCAGGCCTGACATCCCAGCATTTGGGAGGCAGAGGCAGGAGGATTGCTGAGTTCAAGGCTTGCCTGGGCTACATAGTAAGCTCAAGGACAGCCTGAACTACAAAGCAAAACCCTGTCTCAAAAAAAAAAAAAAAAGCCTCAAGATATTTTTAATCAGTATATTAATTTTCTCATGCCAAAGAGATCATAATTCTAGGGCCATCCTCAGGAAACCTTTAGAGCGTGTTTATTTCATTTCCACCTTTCAATATCCTCTCAACCTGGAAAAAATGGCTGCTCTATATTATTTGGAAAGAAAAAGAAATAAATTCAAGTACTGACTCCACCTTTCAACCACCAAACACCACATATTTTTAATTGAATTCTATATTGGTACATTTTATATACAGCTCACAATCACACTCGACATTGGGGAATTTGTACCAGTATATGACACAAATTAATTTTCATTTTTTACCCATATCTCTACCCACCCCAACCCCCTATATACATGTTCTTTTTCCTTCCAAATCATAATTATTCTTTCTCCTCATTACTTTCCCCTACCACATTCCCTTTGAATATTTCCTATATCTACTACTTCTTTCCTCTACAGAATTCATATGTTGAAAGGTAGTATCTAGAAAATAAGCCACATTAAATCATAATTCCCTTTTCGTTTTTAGTTAATCACAAACATCTATAACTACTGAACACAGCTTCTGAACATTAAAAATGATGCATCCCTGAAATGATGTGATTACAGTGGAAACAGGTAAGGCACATTTTTATTATTAAGGACATTTTTTATTGAACTGAAAACACTATTTCAGTTAGACCTTTAAGGATGCTGAAAATAGCCTGCAGATCTGACTGTTTTTATTTTCTTTTTCCTTTTTTTTTTAAACTGGTTATCTCTTGCCTTTACTCCTTAAAAATGCTAACCTGAGGCTAGACTTCTGGTTAAAATCAAAGGAGGACATGGGCAAATCCTCTCCCCTAAATAATAACTATGGAGGTATAAGAAATTGATAAAATGACCTGGAAACTGGAAATTGACCAACTTGGGAAATTGAGTAAAGCCATATAATAGTCTGAAAGGTGTTATTTACTCTTCCAAAGCAACTGCACTTCATGTAAGAACCACGAGCTTCTGCAGTGCTCTCCAGTGGGGCTGCTCGCCTCACAAGTGCCCACCACTTGCCCATCTCAGCCAAGTGCAGAGATTCTTCCACCTTCCCTGCTGCAAGGACAGGGGCTCATTCAATTTGGAATGGGGCACACTGGCCACGACTCCTGTTTCCAAGGTAGCTAAGATCTCTGAGGTCCCACTCAGTGTTAAGCTGGGATAAAGAAAGTGAGGCACACACTTTGGCTGCCTTTGAGATATACCAACTACCATATTCATCAAGATGAAACATATTTTAATGCAATATTTTTAAAACAATAATTAATGACCAAAAATGGACACATCTTGAGGACACACTAATAAGTGAAATCGATGAATCACAGATATGTAAATACCATATCTTTTCTCTAGTATAAGAACCTGTAGATGTAAATGAGTTCTTGAACATATGATAGATTTTGTGAAATAGGAAATATTCAAAGGGAAAGGGGTAGGGGAAAGTAATGAGGAAAAGAATAAATATGATTTGAAAAGAAAAAGAACATGTATATAGGGATGGGGGTTGTAAGGTGGATACGGATATAGGTAAAAATGAGAATTAATTCGTGTCATATACTGGTACAAATTCCCCAATGTTGAGTGTGATTGTGAACTATATATAAAATGTAGCAATAAAGAATTCAATAAAAAAATAATTAATGACAAATCTCAATGATGAACAAAATGTCCAGATTTTAAATGAGAATGAGCACCAACCCTGACAATGAATTTACTGAACTTTTGACTATAGCAAGCATATTCCTGGCTGAAGCATTTATTGGAGAAAATTGTGCTCATGTCTTATTTGTTTAAGTACTTAAAGTTCTAAAATATTCTCTAGTGTTTTAACTGCATCCATAGGCTCTAATACATAATGTTTTCATTACTGCTATTTTTAAGTATACTGTAATTTGGGTCCTAATTTCTCTTTGATTCAAAAAAATTTTTAACAGTTTAATTCTTAAAACATTTCCAGGGAAAGCAGACATCATGGCACCTGCCTGTAATCATGGCATTTGGGAGGCTGAGGCAAGAAGACACCTGTAAGTTTGAGATAACCCTGGCCACATACAGTAGTGAGTTCAAGGCCCGCTTGAACCACAGTGCGACTATGTCTCAAAAAAACTCAAAATATACAATGAATGACTAAATAGAATTAAAAATTCCAGATAGAAAGTATTTTCACTGTTATTAATATCTAGTTTATTGCCCTATGAAATGAACAGTGAAGAAAGTATATTGAAACTATATTGAAGAAACTATGTTCTGTAGTACCTAAGTTCAAAGTTTGCTATGACATATATATTAATTGCTTTCTATATCCTTTTAAATTTTATATTGATTTATTCTTTCTTAGATTAAGAGGTACAGAAAGATCTATTATCAGTATATATCTATGACCTCCTTCTTCTCTCATATACATTATGCATACATATATGTACATGTATTCTTGATAGTTGTATGAGTATATATGTATAAGTAAACACACATACAGAGTACTTTAGCAGTAAATATTTTTAGACTCCTCTTTTATGTTATATTATCTGATATTTAGCAAAGGCTATGATTTTGCAGTAATGTATACAGTACATACATATTTTCCCCTTTTTTCCTTCACTATGTACTACTTCCCTGCTATAAGTAATATTAAAGTATGTTAGTTGAGGTGAAAAACCTACTTGTCTCTTAACCATGATCCTATATGAAGCATTATGTTTTTAATTATTATCTATGTCTGGCAGAATAATGAAATCCTAAAAGAGGTCCACATTCTAATCCCCCAAACCTCTAAATATGTTACCTTACATGGCAAAGGGACTTTGCACTGTGATTCAGTTAAAGACCATGGGATGAGACAGTTATCCTGTGTTATTTAGGTGAGTCCAGGGTAATTAGCAGGTCCTTGTAAGTGGGAAAAAGGGACAGAGTCAGACAGAAGGATAATGACAGAAACAGAGGCTAGAGTGACAAAGCCACAAGTCAGTAAATGCAGTCTTTTTCTAGAAGCTGGGAAACAAATGGAGATACATCTTCCCCTGGAATCTCTAGGGGGAATGTAGCCCAAATGACCCATTTGGACTTCTGAACTCCGTATCTGTAAGACAAAAGATTTACATTGTTTTCTGAATTCTTTATATGTAAGACAATAAATCTGTATTGTTTTAAGCACTAAGTTTGTAGAAATAAGAAAATCAGAACAGTTCCTAAACTTATGCTATTGTTTTTTTTTTTTTTTTTTTTTGAGACAGGGTCTCACTTTGTAGTTCAGGCTGGCTCTGAGCTCACTATGTAGCCCAGGCAAGCCTTGAACTCAGCAATCCTCCTGCCTCTGCCTCCCGAGTGCTGGGATGACAGGCGTGAGCCACCACGCCTGGCAAACTTATGCTATTTTTGATATACTCTCCTTATAGTCTATTTTTCTAACTTAAAAACATTTTGTACTGTTTTCTTTTACCATTTAAACTCAACTACAGGATGTTATATGCTTGAGTTATAAAACTAGTTCTTCTGCTAATGTCTCTTCAGTCATTTTGGATTTCTGCAATTTGTTTCCTAGTGAATTACTGAGAAAGTGCTCATGGGGACAACATTCCCGAATTCTTGCATACTCACACATGTCTGTGGCTGTTTCACTACAAAGTCAGCTTGGATGGATATAAAATCCTTCCCTCATAGCTTCTACAATGTGTATTTGAAATATATTACTTATTCTACTATCATCTGGCTTATGACAATGATACCAAAAAGTTTAACAGATATTTCATTTTATTATATTGTTTCTTTAAAAAGATTGTGGTCATGTATAAGAATAAATTTCAAAGATATCAGAGATTTAAATATGTAATTTAAAACTCATAGTAGAGGGGGGTTAAAGAGAGTGACACTTTTCTGAATGTGTCCTATATGGTTTTGACATTGAACTCATTTTAAACATTCAAATATAAAATCAAACACAAAAAGAAAGATGCAATTATCTTAAATATTTTATATAATTGAAAATTTTCAGGCAACTTATGAAATTATACTAGTACTAAGTAAACTATAGGTGGATTTCCATTTAACCTGGAAGTAATAAAACTTTTTGAATTATAATTCAAAATTCAGGGGCTGGAGACTTAGCTCAAGTGGTACCAGACCAACCTTGGATGCACAAGGGCCCAAGTTCAATCTCCAGTACCAGAAAAAAAAAATGAGAAGCAATGAAAAAAGGAGTAATAAATTTTACTGCATTTTAATTTTTTGCGTGGCAACAAGCATATCAAGAAAAATAAAAAGACAAATTGGGAAGATAAATTTGCAATTTGTCTAATTCTTATACAAAAAGATTGCCAAAATAGAGCATAAGAAGCAGGCAATTTCTTTAATGATAGATGCACAAAAGATATGACCTTAAGCTCACAAAAATAGATTTAAAACATGCAAATATAAGCTAGGCATGATGGTGCAGGCCTGTAATCCCAGCACTCAGGAGGCTGAGGTAGGAGGATTGCTGTGAGTTCAAGGTCAACCTGGGAAACATAGTAACTTTAAGGTCAGCCGGAACTACATAAAAAGACCTCATCTTAAAAACACACCAAGTGGGGGCTGGAGGGTTAGCTCAGTGGTTCCGGTGCCTGCCTCGCAAGCGCAAGGACCTGAGTTCGATCCCCAGTAACCACATAAAATGTTGGGCATGGAAACACGCCCACCAACAATCAACACCACATACCACAATGCCGGACGTGGTGGCTCACGCCTGTAATCCCAGCACTCGGGAGGCAGAGACAGGAGGATTGCTGAGTTCACAGCAGCTTGCCTGGGCACCATAGTGAGCTCAGGGCCAGCCTGAACTACAAAGCAAGACCCTGTCTCCAAGAAAAAAAAAAAAAACACACCAAGGGGGGGGTGTACTGCCTTGCTTATTATGTAAGATTTGCTAATTAAAGCTACACTAAGATGTAACTTTTCACACACTAATTCAAAAAATTCCCAATAATCTAACAACCGGGTAAGTTGGCAAACCTAGAGAGAAACTATCACAATTATACACCCCTGGTAAGGATGCAAAATGATATAATTGCTTTGGAGGTAAATTTGATAAGATCTAAAAAAAATGACATTTGTATTCACCTTATGTTTTAACAATGTTACTTTTATCTCTAAGTTTTCAAATACTGAAACTACTTATCCATAGTCATTATTTATATAGAGAAAGAGCAGACATGATCTACACTTCTACCATTAAAGGACTGATTTAATAACTGCAATACTATCTGACCAAAAAATGAATATAAAAGATCATTTTACAGTGATATGAAGTGACTTGCTAGGTCAGTTATTACAGCCAATATGCTACATTTTGCTTAAAAATGAGGCAAGTAGAAATATAAGAAGACATATATGTTTGTATTTTCATCCTTGTCCTCCCAAAATTGTAAGGGTAAACCAAAAATTATAGAAATGGTTATTTTAGTAGAAAGAAAAATACACAGAAGACAGGAAAGTAAAGAAAGGCTTTTCTGAATATGGCTTATTACACTTTTCATGTGGGACTCACAATCATTGTATATATTCAAATATAAAATTGAGCTCAAAAGAAAAGCAGCAATATTTAAAATGTTTAAACAATGGAAAATGAATGTAGAAGTGGTGCTGCTTGCCTTTGATCTTAGCACTCCAGGAGGCTGAGGAAATAGGATTGCAAACCCGAGCCCATCCTGAGGAACTTAGCAACTTAGTGAGGCACTGTCTCAAAATACAAAAGGGCTGGGGACATACAGTATTTCAGGATAAAGGCCCTAGGTTCAAAACCCAGTGGCATAAAAATATGTAATTACCAGGTTGATGACATATTAAAAGTGAAACGGTTATTTCCCACTATAGAAATGATCCCTGAAAGCATAGTCTTAGGGAATTATTTCAAGGAGCATTAGAACCTGGCACTTTACATGTACATCATTAATGGAATATATTCTAAAGAAACACAGAGCTGCAAAAGATCTTTAAAATTCATTAGCTAAACTGTTAGGATCAGTAGTAGTTTAGATCCATGGTATTTTACAGTGTAAGTAGTACAAATAAATTACTACCAGAATATTGTAGAAGAAAAGAAGTTCAAATATAAAATGAAATGATCTGGGCCAGAGACTTATCTCAGTGGTTCTGGCACATTCCTAGCAAGTGCAAAATCCCTGGTTCAATCCCAGCTAACCACATACAACAATACAGGGCGTGGTGACTCATGCTCACCAGTGATCAGTACCACATACCACAATGCAGGGTGTGGTGGCTCACGCCTGTCATCCCAGCACTCAGGAGGAAGAGGCAGGAGAACTGCTGTTTGAAGCTATCCTGGGCTACATGGTGAGCTCAGGGCCAGCCTGAACTACAAAGTAAGACCCTGTCTCAAAAAAAAAAATCAAATGATCTAAGTAAAATATGACATCTGAATTGAAATTATTAACATGAAATTATTTTCCTTTAATGATATGTAAGTCTTAGATCTGCCTGCCAAAAAGACCTAGACACAGCGACAGCTCACAACAGTGATCACACTTAAGCACCCAGATTGTGGTTTCTAAATATCATTTTCTATCAAGAGAAATGAATTCTACACGTCTACTTCTAGGTTTGAATCAGAAAATAGAGAAACACAGTGTTGTGCTGGAAGCAATAAAAGCTATAAGAGAGTAAAAGATAACATCAAGAGGAGACAAGACCCAACATGAAGAGACTTTCTTTGGCCAAATATGGGACAATTTGAGCATTAAATTGAATAATGAACAAACCTCTTAAAGTATATTGAATACATTGAATATTATGTGCCTAATGATATTCAAACAAATATATGACAAAATATACCGTTATTGAACAAAAATAGAAGAAACAAAGTTATAAACTCCTTATCAAAATGGACAGATAACTGAATAATCATTTACTATGCCTTTCCTCTAGAAACTATTTTTATAGCAATCAATTAGGAAATGACTGCTTTGTAATCTCTAATAAAATAATTGATTCTTCAAATGATTATGAAGAAATACAACCATTAGATGTCAGTATAAGTGGAAATTGAGACTAGAAGGACCAGGCTACTGACAACTAAATTCACTGTAAAACTTTTGAGGTAAAATGTAGTATCAAACATACTGAATCTTCTATATATGAATTTTAATCTGTTCTCTAGTATGAAAAACTGAAGTTGTTAATGAGTTCTAGAATGTATGATGGATATTGTGAAACGGAAAATATTCAAAGTGTAATATGGAGGATTGAGTAGTGAGGGGTAAAGAAAAAATGTAATAGTAATAGAAAATGGGAAACAAAGCTTATGTATTTAGGGGGTGGGGGTTGTGGGGTGGGTAGGAGAATGGGAAAAAATGAGAATTAAATTGTGTCATATACTGGTACAAATTCCCAATGTTGATTGTGATCATGATGTGTATATACAATGTAGCAATAAAGATAAAATTTTTAAAAAATTTAAAATAATTTTACCAATATTAGGGACACTAAATCTAAACAAGCCTATAGTACTAAGTCCTACTAACCAAAATATAGGTGGCATATTTGTCACTAGTAAATATTTAGTGACACAGAATGACAAGTTAAGTGATACCATGAGGAGCAAACTGCCCAACTGAATATGTGGACTATCTAACATGAAAATGGGCCTGACCTCTGTACATGGATGGGAAAAAGAGAGAGAGAAGAGAAAGGAAAATGGGAAGAAGGATTCATTTATATAAAAATACTTCTACAAGAAATAACAGATTGTGAAAATATGTACACATTGCTTCATCCTGCTTCAAATAAATCAATGTAAGTGAATAATTGGAAAGTGTTAAGGAAACTCAAATATACACTATGTGTTAGATGACATCTAAGATGGTGAGATAATAGCATCGGGTTATTTAAGAACATTTCCATAATTTTAGAGATGTATATTAAAATACAGAGGGATAAAATGGACATTATTTATGGGATTTGTTTTAAACAAATTCCCTTAGCACAGGCAAAAACAAAAGATCCCGGTCACTATTTAAACTAGGCAGAGTGAGTATGGTGACTGAATTGTGCTGTTCCATGGTATTTGGGATATGTTTCAATTTTTAAGCTATGGATTCTTTACAGTAGTCAATAATTCCTCAGGGAAGAAAGACAAAGCATTTTTTTCAGGGCCATAATTATATTAATTCAGAAAGTGTCCAATATGCTTTCAAAAGGCAAAATTCTCTACTGTTTAAGCACCACTTATAAATGAGGTGGTAATTTAAGTATAATCATATGAAACAATTTGACAAAACACTAATATATAGAATAATCTCCTAGTAAAATTGTTTGCTCATTCACCTCACCTATCTATAGAGCTATTTATACTTCTGTTTATGCTAAGATTTTAACTACTTTCTGGTGATTACTTAATGTTAATTATGAAGCTGCCTGAGTACAGGATTTGGGGTGACTTGCTACTTTCCTCTTATATTCTGTACCCTAACCATATGTTATAGTCACTATTTTAAACTGCTGGGCATTAGCCATTAGGATGATTTTATAACTTGCCATGGGACACAAACCATAGTTTGAAAAATACTGTCTTAGACATCTAAAAATATTTAAGCCCTAAAATGACATTACAAATAATAATTGGGAAGATAAATACTTAATTTGTAATGCATATTATACAAGACCTATGGTTCAAGGTAAATGAATATGTGAAAATAGTGCTTTGCCCTCAGAGGGCCAGCAATTATTTAGTGATATACTACAGTCAAGGAATATAGGTGTCTTATATACAAGGACAAATGATAAAGAATAGTATTTTCAGAAGTTTACGGAGGAGAACTGCAGAAGCACTGTATCAGTCAGCTTTCCTATAGCTGAGAAATAATACCAGCACTCACAACTTAAAGGAAGAGAGGTTTATTCTGACTCACAGTTTCAGTATGACCAGGAAATGGACTTCCGACTCCAAGGCAGGAATAGCATGGAGAAAATACCTGCCTGAGGAGAGCTGCTCTGTGAGCAGGAAGAGGAAAGAGGGAGAGGAGGAGGAGGAGGGGACAAGAATACAACCTTCTATATCACACCCCAGTGACAACTCTTCTAACAAGACCCCACCTCCTCACAGCACATTCTGCCATGAACTCATCAGTGGATGAGTACAGCACCTCTGTGATTCTGGCATTTTCCAAAAGCCTCACCTCTGAACATGTCTTTTGAAATATATTTCAGATCTAAACTATAACAAACACAGACATGGAGAAATGATGTGTATTTGATTAATGGCATAGACTTGTTCGCTTTTATCTTTCCAGGTATAAACAATTTGGTTTGGAGTCACACAAAAGACAAAAAAGGAATGCATATTTTTAAAAAATTTACATAATATTTAAATATACCTAGGTTTCCCAGGTTCTCCAACATACTTAATTAGGATTTCATTTACTCCTCATACCCAAGAGTAATAATTATAAGCTTCTATTTACTTTTATGAAATATATGTATGATCCCCAAAAAGATTATCTTTACATACATGAAGGGATTGGAAATTTTTATTTTTGGGTTATTGCTAGTTCAAATACATTCCTCTTCTCCGGTCCACTCCTTTCCTCACAACGGTTTAAAGTAGACAGTGTGTTTTGCACATACTGTTCACAAGCTGACTTGATTCATGAAGGTACTTTTTAATAACCTTTATGCTTGGAGGATGGCTGTGTGGCCTCACTGAAAACACTAGAGGCCTCAAGATTTATTTCTAAAAATAATAAAATGGTTAGGGTTTTATACACAAGAACACAGTAGAAAAACAGTTTACTTCCTTGAGCCTTCATTTTACCCTCACTCATGCCCTGAAAGAAACCCATATTGCTATAATGTAAATAAAGAAGATAAGACAAATTTGATACTTCTGGGTTTTAAGGAAGGAACAAAGATTCCAGTAGGTACAAACGTAATCATTTTTTAAAAGTATAATCTGCTCCTTTTCTGCTTTAATTAGATTAAGCACTACTGCCTATGCCTACTTAGATTCTAGGGAGGATTTGCTGGGGTGCATAATAGTATATTTTCTGTTGATAAAATAATTCCAGAGAACTTAGGTAACATATAAAAGGTTTATTTAGCTCATACTCCTGAAGGCTATAAATGCAAGACCGAGCCACCCCATTGGCTTGGTCTCTAGTGAAGGCCTTTGAATACATCACAATATGGTAGATAAAGCATGGTGAGAACAGACATAAGAAATAGGACAGTCACATGGCAAGACAGGAGGCCAGTGATTCAAGTCCAAGTTTGCATTGTTTTTAACAAGTTTCTGTTGCAGGAACTAAAAAAGATGCTATAAAAACACTAATCCCTTCTAAGGTGTCCTAACCACTTTCCATTAGACTCCAACTGTTAAATGGTCCACAACCTCTTAATATTGTCACATTGGGGATGATGCTTTGGATGACATGCTCACCCTCTATCCAGATCAAAGCAGCTCCCAAAGGATATATACACATTATGTGTGTCTATGTGTGTATGTATAGATAGATAGATAGATAGATAGATAGATAGATAGATAGATAGATAGATAGATAGATAGATATAGATACACATATAGATATAATCAGATTGGACTGAATATACATACATTCTTTTTTCCAATACCAGAAATTGAACTTAGGACTTTGCACTGCCAGGCAGACATGGAGCCTACATATGTACATACATCATGCCTGTAATCCCAACACTTGGGAGGCAGAGGCAGGAGGATTTCTGAGTTCAAATCTTACCTTCTTGCCTAGGCTACATAGTGAGCTTTAGGGAAGCCTGAACTACAAAGTGAGACCCCATCTCAAAAAAGAAAACAAAAAAACTAACATGTTTAGCTTAGTGATCTAAAGAAGTATTACAAGAAAAATAATAGAAACAAGCCTATATAAATAAAAGGCTGAAGCAGAAGGATCACAAGTTTGAGCACAGCCTGGGAAATTTACTGACTGTCTCAAAATGATGGATGATGGATAGATAGATGATAGATAGATGATAGATAGATAGATAGATAGATAGATAGATAGATAGATAGATAGATAGATAGATAGATAGATAGAGTAGGAAATGTAGCTCATTGTTAAGGCCCTGGGTTCAAGCCCCTTCACATCTCCTCCCACAAAAAAAGTAAATAAAATTTTGATAATAGTACACAGAAAAAGATTTAGACAACTGTCTTCAGTTACTTTTCTCATTGCTGAGAAAAAAATACCCGACACCCAAAGGTAAGAGGAGAAAGGTTTATTTGGTCAACCATTTGTAGAGGTTTCAGTCCATAATCAACTGGCTCCAATGCAAGATAAAATGGCAGAGGGGCATCACAGAGGAGAAATAATTCAAGGCAGACAGAAGACAGCCAAAGCAGCAGGCAAGCTGAGTGAGTGACCAGAAGCAAGAAAGACCATAGCTCTTTCTGTCTTTTCCATCTCATCCAGGCTGCCCACCCTAAGGGCACTCACACCCTAAATTCTCATGCCCTTGAGCCTAGCATTTGCACCATAAATCACCTCCAGCATCACACACTCTAGATCCAACCACCTTTCAAAAGCTCACCTATGACCTCAGGAGGCTTTGGGTGGGCTTCTTAACAGAAGTAATAATGATAATTTTACCTAAATAAACACTTTTTTCAGGTTACTTACTCTCTAAATTTTAATGATCAGGTACTCCATCTCACTAGAGGATGTTGCAGAGCAGAAGAAGCTAAATTCATTTTTCTTTCTACTGATAAGAACATCTCTTACTTTCTTGAAAAACAAGGTTAGAATATTAGAATATAGAAAAAATACACTGATTTATTTGCTCAACAATAATTTGTTACCAGCCTTCAAAAACTCTCTGAGAAAGAACATCAGTAAGTCTTGAGACCCACCCAATCCCCATGTAGTAAGGGCTACAAGGATTTAAACATAAGTTACAGTCTAACGTAAGGAGCTGAATATATTTCTATTATGCAAAAACTTCATGGAGAATTCATGCGCTATCTGTATCAATTCTTCTAATCCACTAAGAGTATATTTCTACACTTAAATCTTCCTTAATTTCTCTCAGTAATGTCTTCATTATCATAGTACTAATCTTGAACTTCATTTGGTTAAAAATTTTCCTCAAGATTGCTGAGTTCGAGGCTTGCCTGGGCTACATAGTAAGCTCAGGGCCAGCCTGAACTACAAAGCGTGACCCTGTCTCAAAAAAAAAAAATTTCCTCAAGTACCTATTTATGATGCTGTTATACATTTACTAACTTTCCATTACTAGTGCATAGAAATATAATTGATGTTTGGATATTGACCTTATATATTATCTTCCTAAAAAAATTCTGTCAACTTTTTTTATGAAACAAAATTTCACTAAGTAGATAATTCTAGTTTGATAATGTTTTTCCACTCAATAATTTACAATATTTGTCCCACGGTTTTCTATTTTTAATTGAATTCTTTATTGGTACATTTTATATACAACTTACAATCACACTCAAAACTGGGAAATTTGTACCAGTATATGACATGAGTTAATTCTCATTTTCATTTTTACTCATATCCTTACCCACCCTACAACCCCCTACCCCCTATATACATATGCTTTCTTTTTCTTTTTAAATCAAATTTATTCCCTCTCCTCATTACTGTACCCTACCACTTTCCCTTTGGATACTTCCTATTTTACAAAATCTATCATACATTCTAGAACTCATTTACATTTACAAGTTCTCATACCTGAGAAAAGATACGGTATTTACATATCTGTGACCTATTTATTTACTTATTAGTGTGTCCCCAACTCTGTCCATTTGCACATGAATGACTGACAGACTAATATTCCATTTTATTAAAAAACCACATCTTCTTTATCCAGTCTCCAGTTGATGGCCATTTGGGTTGTTTCCAAGATTGAGCGATCACCAACTGAGCTGCTATGAACATAGGTGCACATAGGTCTTTAAGATATGATTCTTTTAATTCTTTTGAGTATATTCCTAGCAGGAGAATAGCAGGGTCAAATGGGACCTCTAATCCTAGTTTTCTGAGGAATCTCCACACTGATCTCCACAATGGATGTACAAATCTACATTCCCACCAACAGTGGAGAAGAGTTATTTTCTCCCATGGTTTTCTATGCCATAATTTCTGATATGAAATATGTTCTAATTCTCATTTGTTCCTTTTATACAATGTCTTCTTCTATTCACCTTCAAAATTTTATCTTTATTCTTTATTTTCAGCAATTTGGCTATGATATATCTAGTTGCATATACACATTTGCTTTCTAAAAATATATTCTACACTTTTGGTATGCTATGATTCTTGAATATATAATTTGTTGTTTTTCATTAATTTTAGAAAATTTTTGATCATTAATTAAAAATATCTTCTGCTCCTGTTTTTTCTGGTATCCTATTAAATTTGTATTAGCTCTTTAGTATTTTCCCATAGCTTTTGAAAATTCTGTTTCTGTACTGTACTCTTTTTATATCTTTCTGTTTGGATCATTTTTACTGGCCTGTTTTCAAGTTTCCTGACTTCTTGTTTCAGTTTAATCTGAGATGAATTGTTTAGACTGGTGATTAACACATTGAACAAATTCTTTATCTCTAGGCTTTTTAATTTTTAAATTTCTATTTAATTCTTTATTAATAGAATCCATCTATGTGCTCAAAATCTATTCGTTCATATTGTTTACTGCTCACCCTACTTCAACTTAACCAAAGCTGTATAAAATATCTTATTTGTCAGAAGTGGTATGCTCTACCTGTAATCCCAGCACTCTCGGAGGCTAAGGCAAGTTCCAGCCCAACTAGGGTAACTTAATAAAACACTGTCTCAAAATTTACAAAATGAAAATAAAGAAGAAGGACGGGAAATGTAGCTCATTTGGTTCAACCCCCAGTACTACACACACACACACACACAAACACACACACACACACTATATAATTGTTCCAATATTGGAGTCATCTCAAGGCCTGTGTCCTAAAACTAACGGAGGAAAAGCTGATTTCAGCTCACAGTTTGTAGAGGTTTCAGTCCATAGTCAGCTGGGTCCAAGGCGGGGTGGCGTGGCAAGAGAGGGAGAACAGTCCACAGCAAAGTGAGTATTCTCTTCTATTTTAATAACAAGTAAATCTGGTGTCCTCTCTACCTTCAATTCCCAAAGTATTCTCATTGAAGATAGAAAAGGCCAATAATAACAGGATGGGGTCCCAGTCCTCACTGTGCTATCTCGAAGGTGGTGACTTACCCACACCTTGCTAAGGGTCACCACCTCTAAAATGCCATTGGTCAATGAAAACACAAATCTATCCCCCAAAGCCAGAGGTCAGAAGCCCTCATTAAGCCACAAGAGTGATCGGCAACTTCCAGCGTCCGTTACACAGCTCTGCAGTAACTGTGCCATGTTGCTCTCTGGGCAAGAAGCCAGCAGTAGCACAGACAGACAGCAGTCACCAGCCGCACTGCCAGCAGGCAGGCAGGCAGGAAGTGGGGAGAATATCACTGACAGCTTCTTTTCTCACTGAACTAAGAAGCAGAGCTCACAGTTGAGAGTGAGTGAGGAAGCTGAGAATGGGTTGGATGGACACATCGGCAGGAGTAAAAGGATAGGAAAAATCGCTTCTCGGCCTTTTGGCTAAGATCAAGTGTAAAAGGATAGGAAAAAAATAAAGAAAAGTTTATATGTGAATTGCCTGACAAAGCTTTCAAAATAACTGTGTTAAGGAAAATCAGTTCCTGTTCTCTCCTGGGGATTAAGGGCATGGCCCACCACACCTGACTGAAGTTAAATTCTTAGCAAGAACAAAGTAGACTGCTATAACGTAATTTAAGCAAACTTCATGCTAATCAGAAGGAAAAAGTCATGCATAAAATGATTTTGGAAGTGTCCCTTGACTTTTTGGAAGATTTTGAGAAGTGTTACTATTAATTTTTCTTTAAATATGAGGTAGAATAAACTGGTAGAATCCTGGCTTTTCTTTGATAGGAGGTTTAATTCAATTTCCTTTAATATTACTGGTCAGTTAGTATTTTCTATTTCTTCCTGATTCAGTTTTGGCAGTCTCTATATGTCTAGGAAGTAATCCACTTCTAGATTATCCAACATGTTGGTATATAATGATATAAGTAGTCTCTTATCATCCTATGTATTTACAGGGTATGAGTTGTAACACCTCTTTCATTTATAATTTTATTTACTTAGATCTCTTTTATTCCTTAGCCTAGTTGAAGGTTTGTGTATTTTGCTTATTTTTTTAAATAACAACTCAGTTTTGTCAATCTTTCCTCTTGCTTTTCAAGATCTAGTTCACTTTACTGCTGCTCTGATACTTACTATTTGCTTCTTTCTGCTAAGGTGTACTCAGTTTCTTCTCTTTCTGGTTCTTTGGGGTATGAAATTAGCCTGTTTATTTTGAAATCTCTCATTATTTTTTCTTAACTTAGACATTTCACTATAAACTTTCCTCTTAGGAACTGCTTTAGCTGTATTTCATAAGTTTTGTATGTTGTGTTTTCATTTTTCTTCAAGATTTTCAAACAATTTCTTTATCTTTTTGACTCATTTTATGATGCCAGCATTATTCTTTAAGTGATAGGAAAAGAAAATTATACACCAGTATCCCTGGTGAATATTGATGTAAAAAAATCTTTAATAAATTATTAGCAAACTGAATTTGTAAACACATTAAAAGGATCATACCCCATGATCAATGGCTATGTATTACTAGGATATAAGAATAGATCATGTGTAAATCAGTAAGTGTGATATACCACATTAACAGAAGGGAGGACAAAAGCTATACAATCATCTCAATAGATGCAGAAAATGCATTTGACAAAATTCCATACTCTTTCATGATTAAAAAAAAAGCCCCTAAAACAAATTAGGTACAGAAAGAATAAACTTTAGTGTAATGGAGACCATATATGATAAGTATATGATACATGATAAGCAGATATCATACTAAATGGTGAAAAGTTGAAAGCTTTTCCTCTAAGAACAAGACAAGGATATCAGTTCACCACTTCTAACTCAGTATAATACAGGTCCCAGCCAGCAATTAGACAAGAAGTGAAAACATTTAAATAAGAAAGAAGTAAAAGAAAAACCTAAAGACTTCACTAAAAACAACAACAAACAAACAAAAATAAAATAAAACCTAAGGAAAGCAAACTCTAGCTATTTTGACAATGTTAGTTCTTCCTGCCCAGGAGCAAGGGATGGCTTTCACTTTCTGATATACTTTTCAATCTCAATCTCCTTTTTCAGACTGTTGTAGTTTTCAGAGTAGAGGTTTTCACCTCCTTTGTTGGCTGATTTCTAGATATTTCATTTTTTTGGATGCTATTGTGAAAGGGACTGACTCCCCAATTTCTCTCTCAATGAGTCTGTTATTTGTGTATAAAAAGGCTAATGATTTATGAGCAATGACCTTGTATCTGGCTACATTATTAAACTTACTGACTGGTATAGCAGTCCGTTGGTTGAGATTTTAGGATCTTCTATATAAAGTATCATGTTATCAACAAATAAAGACAATTTAACTTCTTCCTTTCCTATCCTTATTCCTTTTGCTTCTTCGTCTTATCTAATCGCTATGGCTAATGTTTCCAGCACTATAGTGAAAGATTGCCAAAATGTCTATATTCCCACAACTATTGTATAGATTCAATGTAATCCTGATTGAAATCTCAACAGTATATTTCACAGATCTAGAGAAAATAATCCAAAAATTCATCTGGTATGGGATCTAGAATAGCAAAAGCAATTCTAGGCAACAAGGACATGGTAGGAGGTATCACAATCCCAAATTTGGAACTATATACTGCAAAGCCATTGTGATAAAAACAGCCTGGTACTGGCAAAGTAACAGACCCAAGGATCAGTGAAATAGATTAGAAGAACCAGAATAAAATTCAGATATACTATAGCTCCTCATCTTTGACAAAGGAGCCAATATCCTCAGTGGAGGAAAGATAACCTTTTTAATAAATGGTGCTCAAAAAAACTGGGTTTTAACCTGCTAAAGATTAAAGCTAGATATATCTTTTTCACTGTGTACTAAAGTAAAATCAAAGTGGACTAGAGGCCTAAATATTAAAACAGAAACAATAAACCTCCTGCAAAACAGGTTAGGTAGAACTCTTAGAGACACTGACTTAAGAAAAGACTTTAAGAACAAAACCTCTATAGCATGAAAACTAGCAGAAGGAATCAACAAACGGGATCTCATCCTATTAAAAAGCTTCTCCACAGCAAGAGAAACCACTGGCAGAGTAAAAAGACAAGTATCAACCTGAGAAAAAAAATTTTGCCAGCTGTTTCTCAGACAGAAAGCTACTACCTAGAATATATAAAGAGCTTGAAAAAAATGAGGTTCCCCAAATTTGAACCTAATTCAAAAGTGGGCATTTGAAATGAACAGACATTTTTCGGAGGAACAAGTAAAAGCAGCTAAGAAGCATATGAAGAAATATTCAAAATCACCAGTCATTTGAGAGATACAGTTGAAAAAAAGAATGGCTGCTATCTCAAAATTAACCAGCAACAAATGCTAGTGAGGCTGTGGGAAGAAAGAAGCCCTTCTCCACTGTTGGTGGGAATATAGACTGGTGCAACCACTGTGGAGATTCCTCAAAAAGCTAGACTTAGAGGTCCCATTTGACCCTGCTATTCCCCTGCTAGGTATATACATGAAAGAATTAAAAGATTCATATCACAGTGACATATGTGCACTTAAGTTTACAGCAGCTCAGTTTGTGATAGTTAAATCTTGGACACACCTCAAATGCCCATCAACTCCAGACTGGATAAAGATGTTTTTTTTTAATAAATAGAATATTACTCTGCCATAAATAATGATAATTAGAGTCATTTATACTCAAAGGGATGTACCTTGAGGACATACACATAACTGAAATAAATAGGTCACAGATATATAAATACCATATCTTTTCTCTGGTATGAAAGACTGAAGATATAAATGAGTACTAGAGAGTATGATAGATATTGTGAAATAAAAAATATTCAAATAGTAAAGGAGGTAGGAGAAAATAGCATGGTGAAAAATGTGATGGTTTAAAAAAAAAAGAAACAAAGCTTATGTATATACAGGGCAGGGGATTATAGGGTGGGCAGGGGAATGGAAAAAACTGAGAAACCATGTCATGTAGTGGTACAAATTCTCAGTGTTGACTCTGATCATGATGCATATATAAAATATACCAATAAAATTAATTAATTAAAAAAGAAAACTAAAGACTTCACTAAAAACCTGTAAGAACTAATTATCAAATTCAGTAGTTATAGGATACAAAATCAAGAGAGAAAAACTAATCGTATTTCTATATACTAACAATAAACTACCCAAAATTAAAATGTAAATCATATTTTTAAAAAATAAAAAGATGAAATGCTTAAATGTAATTTAACTAGTATAGTAAAGAAATTTGTACTGTGTAAACTATAGAACATAGCTAAGATAAAAAGAAGATACAAATAGGGCCGGAGGGTTAGCTCAGTGGTTCCAGCACCTGCCTCGCAAGCGCAAGGTCCTGAGTTCGATCCCTGGTAACCACATATAATGCTAGGCGTGGAGACTCACGCCCACCAGCAATCAATACCACATACCACAGTGCCGGGTGTGATGGCTCACACCTGTAATCCCAGCACTCAGGAGGCAGAGGCAGGAGGATTGCTGAGTTCGAGGTTTGCCTGGACTACATAGTAAGCTCAGAGCCAGCCTGAACTACAAAGCGAGACCCTGTCTCAAAAAGGAAAAAAAAAAGAAGATACAAATAAATGGAAAGATATCTCACATTCATGGATTCGAAAAATTAATACTGTTAAAATTTCAATGTTTTCGCCAAGAATAGAAAAAAGTCCTAGAATTCACATGAAACAAAAAAAAAAAATCCTTGTTATGACTTATGCCTAAATGTCTCCCAAAAAACCTTCGTGTAATCATAAATGAGGCTTTTGCAAAATTGACTGGATCATGTATTGGTAGTACTGGATCAGTCCACTGATTGGTTTACTGTAGTTCTAAGTATGGATGATTGACTTACTGAAAACGGAAGACACACACTAGGCATGAGTGGCACCAACCAATAAGCCAATAGCCTTAATTGAGTAAAAGGGAAAATAGATTCTCATTGCTTCCTGTCCTCTACCTACCCTGCTATGGACTGTTTCTCTTCTGCCATGCCTCTCTGAAGCCAGCTGACTGTGGAATGAAATACCTATAAACAGTGAGCAAAGTGAAACATTCACTTTTAAATTGTGGCTGCTGAGTATTGTGTCTCAATAATGAGAACATAATTCAGACAATCTTTTTTATTTTCTTGGTGCTGGAAATCCATCCTAAGACCCTATCCATGCTAGGCAAGTGCTCTACCACTGTGCTATACCCCAACCCTATGCTAAATCAATCTTTTTTAAAATTAAATACCTGAGATTGAACCCAGGGCCTTTGCACTGAGTTACATCCCACATCCTTTTCTGTTTTGTTTGGCCCTTCCTTCCTTCCTTCCTTCCTTCCTTCCTTCCTTCCTTCCTTCCTTCCTTCCTTCCTTCCTTCCTTCCTTCCTTCCTTCCTTCCTTCTTTCTTTCTTTCTTTCTTTGTGGGGAGTGGTACCGGGAATTGAACTCGGGCTCTTGTGCTCCCAAGTTAGGTGTAATACCACTAGAGCTAAATTCCCAGCAATGATTTTTGTTTTAGTTTTTTTAAACATAGTCTCTCCCAGTTGCTGAGATCTCTAGGCTAACCTTGAACTTATGATCCTTGGGCCTCAGCCTTCCAGAGTGCTGGCATTAGCAAAAGCAAGCCTGACAAGGAGGAACAAAGATGAAATCACTATACTCCCTGAGTTGAAAATACATAAAAACTTATTCCTATAGAGGAATCAAAATAGCATGGTACTGGCATCTGAACAGCCACATTACAATAGAACAGCATTTTAAGGCTCACAAATCCATGCATTTATGGTCAGTTGTTTTTTTTATAAAAGTAGGAAGAATATACGCTGGAGAAATGAATTTTCCTCACTAAATGATATGTAGAAAACTAGATTTCTACTTATACAATAATGAAATTGGATCCTTACCTCATACTACATAGAAAATTTAACTTAAAATGGGGTAAAGACATAAACATAAGAATTAAAACTACAAAACTCCTAGAAGAAGGTTTGGAGAAAAAATACGGTATAAGGAAAATACCTGTTTGACTTTGGGCTCAGGAAAGGTGTTTATGCTATGATCCCAGAAGCATAAGGAAGAAATGCTAAAACATACAAGTGGGATTGTACCAAACTAAGATGTTTTGCCACAATTAGGCAAACCATCAAAAGAGTAAAGAGATAACATATGGGCTGGGAAAAATATTTGTAAGCCATGCATCAGATGAAGAACTCATCTATATAGCACAAAAACAACCCAATTAAACAATGAGTAAAAGATCTTGATTAGGTGTTGCTCCAAAGAAGACATACAGATGACCCAATACCAAGTCAGGGAAATGGAAATTAGAACTACAGTCACATATCCATTTGCATCTGCTAGAATGGCTATTATCAAGATGACAAAAGATAAGTGTTAGTAAAAGTCATGGAGAAAAAGGAACCCTTTTATGCTGTTAGACGGAATGTAAATTGACACAGCTGTTATGGAAAACAGTATAGAAGTTTCCTCACAAAATAGAAACAAAACTACCATATAATCCAGAAATTCAACTGCTGCGTATATATTCAAAGAAATAACTGAAAACAGTATCTTAAAGAAATGATCTGCACTCTAACATTCATGGCAGATTTATAATAGTTAAGATATAGAAACAATCTAAGTGGTTTATTTCTGTTTTCTTGACTAGTATCTCATGTTTATACTTATAGATTATCAAGAATTTCATTAATGTCATTCTTCCAATAATAATATTGTAAGAATCATATTGAATTTGTTAATTTTCATTCCAATCAAAAACAGTTATCCCTTTCTGTCCAAGAATGTCATCTTTAAGTCCTTCTGTAAACTTCCCACATTTTATTGAACATGTTTACTATTTTTTTGTTTGGCTTATTCTTGGGTAATACAATTATTGTTTATTATATATAGGCTCTTATTTTATAAGGAAAGATCTCATATACTATGTATACACTATTGTTTTTATAATTAAATTTGCAGCTATTTTTGTAATACAGAATTATTAAGTATACAAGAAACTAAAACCCGGCTGTACTGATATAGTCTGTAGAAACTAAGCTCTAAAGATAATTGTCAGATACTGACAAGTCATTCTGTTTAAAGCAGTGAAGAAATCATTCCCATATTGGATCATGAAGTATTTCAGCCAAAATTTGTGCCCTTCAGAGTGAAGATGGTGATGAATTTAAATAAAACAAAAAACAGGAAAGAGACTAGAAAAAGGTCTAATCCTACCACTATAATTTGTCTCCACCAAATCATGCTGAGGCTCAGTTCTCAATAAAGCTTTATTGAAAGGTGGTAGAATCTTTACAAGGAAAGTATGTCATGGATACTCTACATCATGAAGAGATCAATGCAATTCTTGTAAGGGTGAACCTTCTTAATTTCTTGTCATTTTTAAAGAATTCCAAGTTACTCAATGTGGTAGAAAAGCTTTCCCAGAATGATCTTTGTAGACACTAAAACAGTACCTTTTCTTGGTACTCAGGATTGCAGAGACTCTATTTCTAAACTAACTCAAATCTTAGAGCTCCAATAACCCCTAATTTTATAGTGAATATTTATAAACATTTGCACTATGTTCAGTTTAATGGAATGACATGTTAAAATTCATTTTTATTTTCCATTGGGAAGCAGCTCCAGAAATTTAGGAACTAGTCCACCAGAGTGGACTCGATTTATGAGGAACAGTTCTAAATTGTTTGGATGTTTGTCATGACTGAGTTGAAAAATGCAAATGAGCACGTTGCTAGTTCTATAAATCTGCTAGAGTAATATTTTATATTTGCACTGAGAAAAGCATCGTTTGCCATTTTAAATATAAATCAGTACTGAATAAGCCTAGATATCCACTTTAGGAAAAAACAAGGATACCAGTTTTAAAAATACTTAGTTTACACGCACACACGTGCACACACACACACACACACACACACAGAGTAATTGGATATTGAAAGTAAAAAATACGATTGCTAATTTTCAGAAAGATCAAAGAAAGCAGTTGTCTCCTTTGGGTAAATATGAATCCTTAGATAAAGTCCATGGAGTCACTAAAATATCATCAGTCTTTTAGTATTTACTGCACATTTATTATTCAACAGACCCTAAGGCACAGTATATCTTCCATGCATTCCAAAGAATATATGAAGCGGTATTATTAATTGTTTTCACTAGAAATGTGTCAATCAAAATATCCAAAATTATGTACTACTTCCCATAACAGAAAAAAAAATAAAACTTAAACTCAATATGCTATTCAGACTCTCTGGGGGTTTTTCAATTTAGTTTTGAGATCGGGTCTCTATA
Source organism: Thryonomys swinderianus (assembly GCA_004025085.1). Lineage (NCBI taxonomy): Eukaryota > Metazoa > Chordata > Mammalia > Rodentia > Thryonomyidae > Thryonomys > Thryonomys swinderianus. The sequence goes on along the minus strand of PVIC010016586.1, from coordinate 629 downwards.
AATTGGCCAAGTCAGCCTTGAACTTGCAATTCTCCTACTTTAGTCTCCTAAGTGGCTGGGATTAGAAGCACTGCACAGGCCAAGATGACTTTTAAGTAACATGAAAAAGAAGAAAGGAAATGGTCAACTACTCATCCTTTTTATTTTCAGTTTTCATCAATCATATACCCATGAACCAAACTGATCAAAATTTACAAAGTGTCTCACTCTATCTATGACAAAAATAGGTCCAGTCTTTTGTGCATCATCACTAAACAATCAATTTATTCACTTTTCCTTAGTATGCTTGAGTGTGTGACTACCAAATGGACTGGATCATGGATGGAAAACTGTGAGCATTCCTGTTGATATGTTTGTAATTTTCTCCTAAGTGAGGGTGTTAAAGAAACATATTTTAACTATGAAATTATGTGTACTAAGTACAGATTATAAAAGTTTGCTTTGTAATAGTTATTTACAATTTTTTTTAATTGAATTCTTTATTGGTACAATTTATATACATCTCAAAATCACATATAACATTGGGAAATTTGTACCAGTATACGCCACAAGTTAATTCTCATTTTTACCCATATCCCTACCCACTCCCCCCTCCTCCCCCCTTATACATGCTCTTTTATTTTCTTTCT
>PVIC010016585.1:0-33760 GCA_004025085.1 Thryonomys swinderianus | reverse complement strand
ACAATAAGCCTGCTGGAAAACAGGCTAGGTAAAACTCTTGGAGACATTGGCTTAGGCAGAGACTTTATGAATAAAACCTCTATAGCACAAGAACTAGCAGAAAGAATCAACAAATGGGATCTCATCCTACTGAAAAGCTTCTGCACAGCAAAAGAAGTCGCTGGCACTGCTAGAAGACAACCAACAACATGGGAAAAAAATCTTTACTAGGTGTTTATCAGACAAAGGGCTATTATCTACAATATATAAAGAACTTAAACAGATCAGCCTCCCCAAGTTTAAAGACCCAGTTCAAAAATGGGCATCTGAAATGAACAGACACTTCTCAGAGGCAGAAGTCAAAGTAGCCAAGAAACATATGAAGAAATGTTCCACATCACTGGTCATTTGAGAGATGCAAATGAAAACAGTACTGAGATTTCATCTCACTCCACAAAGAATGGCCGTGATCATAAAATCAACCAACAATAAATGCTGGCGTGGCTGTGGGGAGAAAGGAACCCTTCTCCTCTGTTGGTGGGATTGCAGACTTGTGCAACCATTGTGGAGATCTGTGTGGAGATTTCTCAGAAAACTAGGACTAGGGGTCCCATTTGACCTGGCTATCTCCCTGCTAGGAATATACCCAAAAGAATTTATAAACTCACAGTGGAAAGACAGATGTACACCCTTGTTCATAGCAGCTCAGTTCGTGATAGCTCAATCTTGGAAACAACCCAAATGTCCATCAACTGGAGAGTGGATAAAGAAGATGTGTTTTTTTAAATAAAATGGAGTATTACTCTGCCATAAAGAATGACAAGGTCAATCCATTTAGGTGCAAATAGAGACACCTGGAGGATATACTAATAAGTAAAATCAATAGATCACAGATAAAACAAATTCCGGATCTTCTCTTTGGCATGAACACCGGTAGATGCAAATTAGCTCTAGAAAGTATGACAGCTTTTATAGAGTGGGAAATTTCCATAGGAAACTTGGTGTGGGAATGTGATGAGGAGAAGGAATAAATATGATACAGAAAGAAAATAAAAGAGCGTGTATAAAGGGGGTGAGGAGGTGTGGGTGGGTAGGGATATGGGTAAAAATGAGAATTAACTTGTGTCATATACTGGTACAAATTCCCCAATGTTATATGTGATTTTGAGATGTATATAAATTGTACCAATAAAGAATTCAATTAAAAATAATTTGGCTGTGAAAAAAGTGTATTAGTGAAGTATCACAAAAAGTAAATTCCTGGGTATATTTGAGATTGCCAGCATATATCAGTATCCATCATCCGACTCCACCCCCCCCCCCCATCTTCAGTATGTTGGGTAAGATTTCTGTTGGACACCACATCTAGTCAGCTGGTAACTTACGAGTGCGGTAGTGTCACACAGGTACTGCTGCACGTTTTCCATTTTCCCACCAGCTGCCTTTGACTTGTCTCATCTGAGAGCCTCCAAAGGGGCCTTGGCTGTGAAGTGATTTTGTCCTCACCTTTCGTTCCCAAAGCGACACTGAAGAAGGAATGGTGGGGGGTGGGGTGGGGATAGGGTTAGAGATTCCCTTGGTGTCCAGCTGGCCTCATGCCAATGTCTGCAGATGGTGGGCCGAAGGCAGCTCCCACCCTTTCCCCTGGCAGCCTCGTGTGCCTCCTTAAAGGCTGATTATCTGGCTGCTCTCCTTTGTGGGCCGTTCATTACCATTTCATTGTGCTGCAGGATTGTGAGGGGCGAAATAAGTATTGACTTCGGGCTGCTTTTCTACCTGAATTACTGCAGGGCTCTCTGAGGGCTGAGCGGCTTGCTCAGCTCCAGCCCCTGGCAGCCACTTGAATGGTTTCAAAGAAAAGCTGTTTGCTTGAGCATTTAGGGATAACAGAGAGCTGTCACAGGCCGTTGAGGCGATTTATTAAAGGCAGGGAAAGGAGAGAAAAGACTCTTTACTTTTGCACCAGCTGTCTGCTTGCTTCCTTTCATTCTCTCTCTTCCTCTGTCTTTTCTCTATTCCTCCCCTCCTTCTTTCTTTTTCTCTCTTTTCTTGCCTGCCTACCCCTCACTCCTTGCCTTTCTCTGCCTCTTCTTTTAAAGTGAGAGAAAAAAATATTTTTGAAATGAGAGAAAAGAAATGCTGCGTTTTAGGCAGTTATCCATTTTCTACACCTTCATGAGATGCTCCAATAAAGGTAGCTTGTCTTAGGTTCATTATTTGGAGGATATGAGAGGAGACTGAGCACTTGTAAATTGGTTCTCTCTCTCTCTCTCTCACACACACACACACACACACACACACACAGACACACACACACACACAAACTATAAATGGCACACACAGCTGTTCTGGACAGAGAAGACCCTCCTAAGGATAGTAAGGCAGGTGTCCTGTCCGCTCAACCCCTGCTTTTCAGATGCAAGCGGGGCTCCAAGGCCTCCTGCTCTGGTTGCCTCGCTGGCAGCGTGCAGCTTGGGCTTCTCTCAGGGCCTGCCGTGAAATCCTTCTGTCCTTGGTGCTCTTGCCCTTCCAGGTCAAGCATAGCCCACCACGTCCCCATGGCTGCTCCTGACACAGTGGAAGTCTAGGGAAGCCTTAGTGACCTAAGCAAATAAAGACGTTCAGTGCCCAGGCTGTCTTAGCTAACAGCCGTCCTACTGGAGCACTGGATAAGCTGTCCTTGGAAGGAAAAGAGAAGGCATACAGGTAACCCGCATGTTGGCCACTTGGTGTGGGTGGTTACACTGGGCAACGCTTTGTTAAATTATGCTCAAGGATTTTGTTTCCAGTGATTTCTGAGGTGCAGGAGTGTGAGTCTTTCTCGGGAGCTTTCCAGACCCTGGGCTTTCGTGGAATGCATGTAAGGTTGCTGTGCTCTGCTTCTCCAGTTTCTTCCCTTGATGGTGCAGTGTGTATACCTGCCTTTCAGTCTGCTTCGCCAAATGTCTTTGGGTCCCTTATCTCCCACCATCAGGCCCTAATTAGCCACTTCACAACCCCATAAATCAAGTGCCCCACCTTCTCTCCTGTTTGTTTCCTCTGGTGAGGTATGGAGGCTTTTCTCTTCCATAGGACAAATCAGCCATTAATCTTGGTTTGGAAAACGTTTATTGGCTGCCTTCCTTCAGAAGCTGCTGAACTGTTTGCAAACAGAGGAGGGCTTCTGGTGACCTCAGTAGGGCTGGGAACCCACAGGTGCATTTATTGCCAGATTTAGTCATTTTCTTTTTCTTGTTTTCATATGAAAAACTTAATACAGAAGTTTGATCTCAGTATTTGCAGTTTCTCATTTTTGGAATGTTCTTGGATCTTCTGTTGGACTGAAATGTGTTTTTGCTGGCTGGGTGGTTTGTTGCTATGTATGTGCTGAGACAGGGTGACCTGAAGGGGCTGGCATAGTGTTTTAATGGCCAACAGATAATGGCTGCAGAAAAATCATGTAGAAGTTTAATGATCATTGTTTTAGAGTTCTTTCCATAGCCTTTTTGTTCTCCTGACCTGGTCTCCAGCTGTTAATAGTGCACCAATGCTCCCTTCCTTTTTAAGGTTCCACTTTATACCCTGCATTCAGTCTCTAGGAAGAAAGCTGAAATTATTAGCCAGGCAGGTCATGAGACATGCAGGAAAGAAAGCTGGAAAGCTCATGGGAGGATAGGAAGGGTGTCACTTAAGGGAAAATTGCTCAGAGAATTAAAACCAAGTTCTCAAATGAGGGTGCTGGGTCCCTAAGTGTCTCTATTTTTTTCTCAAAGAAATTTGTGCTGTGGGTGCTTGAGACAGGGCAGTGGAAAGTTATTTCTTTAGGCCCCATGCAGATTGTGCCTAGATGTTCCCCCAAAGTCTTATGTGGTTATAGGTGGGACTTTTCAGAATTCGCTGGATTTAGAGTATGTGATTGATTCATAGCTCAATGCTGGGATTAAGGGCACTGGGATTAAAGGTGAGTGATTACTAGATCAGTCCACTGATTTGTTGGCACCCATCCTAAGCCAGGGAGCCTGAATAAAATATAAAACGGCAGAAAGAAACTGCTGTTGTTGCTACTAGTTTGCTACCTTCTGCCTTCTGCCTGCCATGAACTATTTCTCCCTTGCTATCACACTCTACCTTGGAGCCAGCCAACAATGGACTGAAGCCTTTACAAACCATGAACCAAAATAAGCCTTTCCTCTTTTAACTTTAAGTGTTAGGTATTTTGTCTGAACAATGAGAAAAACAAAGATAGTACCTTTTACAGATTCTCAATGGGATTTCTTCTTTGCGGTGCAATAGAAATTCCTAAAACTCAAATCTTTTGGGACACAATCTATAAATTGGTTTACACCAAAATAGTGATGTCAGAATTTATAATCCTGGTGCTTGTTGCCTGGACATAGCCACTCTAGTTCTCTATTCCTCCATCCAGCAGCTAATTTAGATTGAGGGTTAGAGACTCCACTGATTTTTTGAAAGGCTTTTTAGTCACCACATACGTGATATAAAATATGCCAAATAACCCCATCCTCTCCTCCATTGACTCTTTTATCAGATAGGCAGCTACTCTCCCACCATCAAAAAGTCCTCAAGGATTAGAATGTTGTCATGTTCATCTTTGTGTCCTCATCTTCCCTGGGATGGTCTATTCACAGTGAAATGCATATGTCTAATTGTGAATTTAATCTTTTTTTTTTTTTTTTTTGAGACAGAGTCTCACTTTGTAGTTCAGACTGGCCCTGAGCTCACTATGTAGCCCAGGCAAGCCTCAAACTCAGCAATCTTGCTGTCTCTGCCTCTCAAGTGCTAGGATTACAGGCGTGAGCCACCACGCCTGGCACTGTGGTATGTGGTATTGATTGCTGGTGGGCGTGAGTTTCCACACCCAGCATTGTATGTGGTTACCGGGGATCAAACTCAGGACCACTGCACTTGCGAGGCAGGTGCTGGAACCACTGAGCCAAATCTCTGGCCCTGTTTAGATATATTTTGTAAAGTGTTAGGTCTTTTCCCTATTTCCGAAATTGTTTAGCTTACTTTTTTAAAGTACGGAGTTGTAGAAGTTCATGTTTTAAGTTATAAGTATTTTCTCAGATATAGATGTTATCTCCATATCTGTTTCTTACATATTTGTGAGCATTATTTTCTGAGTAAAAATTTTAATTTTTATGAATAGTACATCATTTTATTTTTCTATATAGAGCTATCTAGCCTATATAGAAATCTTTGCCTACTCCAAAACCAGGAACATATTCCTCTGTTTATTTTAAATAAAGTATCATATTCTAGGTTGTCTAGTCAATTCTTAAGCATTTAAAAATTTATATACAACAAAGGTAAATAAAAGATAAATAAAACAAAAACACAGATAATTCAACTAAGAGATCAGTCATTAAAACAACCAGTGAACCCATCAGCCAGTCAATCATAAGAATCCAATTCACAATCTTTAGAGGGTGTGAATAGGATGCTGTAACTTGTGTGCTTCGAACAGGTCCACAACTTGTGTCTGGCAGCCATGATTTGGCAGATGACAAGTCCACAGAATATTTTTAAAAATTGCTTTTATTGGTACATTTTATACATACAGTATTACATTTAACATTGAAAGCTTGTATTTTTATGTGATAAATCTTTATTCTGATTTTTCCCCTTTCCCCTGCCCTTCCTACAACCTCTGCCCCTTATATACATAAGCTTTATTTCCTTTTATTTTTTTTACTATCAAAGTTTTTCTTTCCCTTCTTTATTTTTCCCTACCCACCTTTTCCCTTTACTCTCATTGAAAGGGTCATTACCAGAAGAGTCCATAGCATCCTGGTTTTGTCTCGGTTAACTAACCTGTTGTATCTTTGTTGAATGAGCACCTGAGGATGAGAGAAACTGCCTAATGTGTAACAGGCTGTACCCTGTTCTTTTTGGTACTTCAGAGATTTTCACTGGAAACATGTTGTAGTCAGTGTTTACAGGAGAAACATTTACTGTAAGACACATATTTACAAGTTAAGCTAAAGATATTCACCCATAGAGTCAAAAGTGCAAGAGACCCAGCCATGAACTAGAGATGCAAAGAATTCAGCTAAAGGCCCGGATCCTGTGGCAAAATCCTGTAAGAATCCAAATCAGGAGGCCGAGGAGTAAGCAATGGAGAACTGAAGATTCTGTGGAGGAAAGCCCAAGGGCCTTTGCTGGAGGCCAGGTCTGCGTGGTAGGCTGGAGGGCTTGTGCTGGGAGCCAAGGAACCTGCATGGACAGTAAAAGGATGACACCCAGAGTGGAGGTGAAGATGAGCTCCTCCAAGAACAGAGCTGCCCTGAGAGATGCTGGGGACAGGATCTCAGCTGAAGTCCCTTGGAGGAAAATTAACCACAATGAAGCTCTTCTAAGAAAATCAGCTGAAATCCTTCCCTCCTTTTCTTCTTTTATACTGTTCCAACAACAAGCCTTCTTAAGGGATTCTGCATGCCCAGAGCTATGCTGACTCTGTTTAGGTGGGCCTTCTCCACTCAGGTCGACAACTAGTCCCATTTGACCTGGCTATTTCCCTGCTAGCTATATACATGCAAGAATTAAAGTACTCCTATCATAGTGACATATGTGCACACATGTTTATAGTAGTCCAGTTTGTGATAGCTAAATCTTGGAAACAGCCCAAATGCCCATCAACTGGAGACTGGATAAAGAAGATATGGTTTAAAAAAAAATAAAATGGAGTATTACTTTGCCATAAAGAATGATAAATTTGAGTCGTCTGTACTCAAATGGGTGTACCTTGAGGATATACTCAGAAGTGAAATAAATAGGACACAGATGTGTAAATACCATATTTTTTCTCTTGTATGAGAAGCTAAAGGTATATATGAAATCCAGAATGTATGATAGATACTGTGAAATAGGAAGAAAATATTCAAAAGGAAAAGGGAAAAGGTGGGTATGGTTAAGTAAAGAAGGGAAAGAAAAAATTTGATGAGAAACAAAACTTTTGTATATGGGGGTGGGGGTGGTAGGGTGGGCAGGAAAGGGAAAAAAATGAGGATCAAGGTATGTCATGTACAGGAACAAATTTTTAATGTTGAATATGATGATAATATTTATGCAAAATGTACCAGTAGGTTGAATTACATAAAAGAGACAATTTTACTTATATAGATGTCATTTCTAAATCTGTTGTTAGTGCATTTGTTTAAGTATACTTTGATAAATAAAAATTATAATTTTTGTGAGAGCTCATCATTTTGTCCCTTTTCTATATAGAGCTGTCTGACTCTGTGAGTCAGCTGAGATAGCACATACCTGAGATAAATTGGCTTATGGAGATGAAAGGTTTATCTAGGATCATTGTTTTGGAGGTCACAGCCCATGAAAGATTGGCCCCCCTTGCTTTTTATTTTGGGTGTGTGGTGAGGTGGCACATCATAATGGCACACATGGCACAACTGCTCATCTTGTGCACAGGGAGGTATAAGGGAAGGAAAGAGGGATCAGACTCTTATAACCCCCTTTGAGGTCATAACTCTAATGACCTCTACTAGACCCCACCTCTTAAATGTTTCTTTCCCCATCACCTCCTATCACACTAGGCTGAGAACCAAGCCTTTAACACGTGAGTTTTTGAGGATGATCCTGATTCAAACTTCAGCTAGTCAACAGTTCACTCAAATGACTAACTGTGCTGTGGGAAGGTGTTATGTGCTGAGAAGGTTGCTATGGATGGCCAGAACACCTACTCTCTGTGCGGATTATAGCACCTATATAATACAATGTACATATTAACCCAGGCTGTGGAATATGAAGAAATGTCCTGATTGTGCTCTCCTGTCATTAATCTCAAGCATGTAGGTTTGGCTGTACCCAGCTAACATCCAGTTAATTTGTTTTGAGATGGGGTCGTGCTTTGTAGTTCAGGCTGACCCTGAGCTCACTGTGTAGCTCAGGCAAGCCTCAAACACAGCAATCCTCCTGCCTCTGCCTCCTGAGTGCTGGGATTACAGGCGTGAGCCACCATGCCTGGTATTGCGTTATGTGGTACTGATTGCTGGTGGGCATGAGTCAGTCACCATGCCTGGTATTGTTTAATGTGGTTACTGGGGACTGAACCAGGGACTTTGCGCTTGCTAGGCAGGTGCAGAGCCACTGAGCTAAATCTCTGGCCCCACCCAGTTAATTCTTAAGGTGGATGTCATACTAGCCCAGCTGCTTGCACTGGGGCACAGCCCAGAGAGTCACCTTAGTCTTTAATTTCTCTCTCCGTGCCAGTGGTGTGCTGTTAATGATTAATGTCCTATTCTTGAAGATTCTACTTCAGAGGATTTAAGTTTATAGGTATTTCTACCCAGGTAGATTCTCTCATTTAGTTCTTAGACATCACCAAATTTTAGAGTCTTGAGTGCTTTTATGGGTCATCCTTTTTTTTTTTTTAAATTAAAACACATGTGTAGAGAACTTCAGTGCTTCCAGGAAGGAGTCACTACACCCTCCTGATTGAGGCCTCCTGACTATTACAGTGACATTTACCTGTATAATTTGTGTTCACTATGGAAGCCAGGAAGGTTATACATTGTATTAGTTTATTAAATCCCACAGATAATTTAACATATCCCTACATTGTTTGATATTAATAAAATTTCTATGGTTAAGAAAATTTAGGAGTCACATATAGTTCACTTTCAGCATATTATTTCTTCTTAGGGGTTCTAGATTTGACAACAGCAAACTCTGACTGCTTAGCATTTACTCTTCAGGTAAAGGAGGAGAGGGGTCTCGGGAGACTTCCTGTTGGGGCTGTGGAAAGCTGAGCATGTGTAGCTGGGGGAGGATGTGGCCTTTGGGTTGTGGGTCTGCTGGCTATAGAAGTTGACCTTGACAATGAAATGGAGAGTTTTAAAAGCAGTTTTACCCAAGGGCCCAAAGCTAATGATTCCAGAGTGTTGACAATGGTATCAGTGTAAACAAGAGCAGGCTTTCATAGTGTTTACTTAGCTCAGCAGCTTACAAAGGAGTTGTATGGGCTTCAATCCACACCACATTGCTGGTTTGTATCAAAACCATCCATTTTTGAAGGAACTTAAATGATTTTGACCTTTTGTTTAGGTTGTGGGTCAGTGCAGAAAGGAAGTTTTCTATAAACCACCGTGATGTCTGTTTCAAATTGGAATGGGCATGCCTTTGATTAGAGTTTATTTCATATCCAGAAATGGCGTCAGCAGACTGGGTAGAAGTGTCAAACATGAGGGGGATGTGGCTTAAATTTGTCAGATGTTCACACTCCTTGTTTTGTTTAATCAAAAGCATAGTAGAGGGCCGGAGGGTTAGCTCAGTGGTTCCGGCGCCTGCCTCGCAAGCACAAGGACCTGAGTTCGATCCCCGGTAACCACATATAATGCTGGGCGTGGAGACACGCCCACCAACAATCAACACCGCATACCACAATGCTGGGCGTGGTGGCACACGCCTGTAATCCCAGCACTCGGGAGGCAGAGACAGGAGGATTGCTGAGTTCGCGGCGGCTTGCCTGGGCTCCATAGTGAGCTCAGGGCCATCCTGAACTACAAAGCGAGACCCTGTCTCAAAAGCAAAAAAAAAAAGCATAGTAGACAATGTGAACTGCTTAATTACAGTTTAAATTATTTGAGCAAAGTGCATTTTACTCAAATGTGACTATGCTATTGCATTTTTTTGTAAGCAGCATTTGGCGATGTGGGTTTGTACCTACAGGAGGCTGTAGTATCTTCTCAAATAGAGAAAATTTCTCAGATTTCATTAAAGAATAAAATTTTGAACTCCTAATTGCACATGGTATCATTTCTGAAGTGGCTTATACCGTATTTAAGCATAATCAACAACACATTATCTGCTTAGAGCTAATAAATGAAACTGGCATAAAAATTAGTATCCTGAGTGCTATGGCTTGGATATGTTTGGTTTTCTGTAATGCTCATGCTGAAATGTAGTCCTCCATGTATAAGTGATGAGAGGCGGTGGGAGTTACAGGAGGTATTTGAGTTAGAAGGGGCTAATGATCATCTTAACAGACTGGGTTAAGTGTCATGGTAGTGAGTTCTTGTTCCTGTGAGGCTGTTTTTGAAAGAGTGAGTGGTTTATAAAGTGAGGCTTTCCTGTGTATTTGTCTCTTTGGCACTGCCTACTTGCCCTTCTGCTTACCTGCATGGTATGTTAAAGCATGAGGCTCTTGCCCAGTGTTACTACCCAGTCTTAGACTTTCAGACCTCCAGATCTGTGAGTCCAGTACAATTCTATTCTTTATAAATTATCCAGGTTAAGGTATTCTGGCCTAGTGACAGAAAACATGCCATGACAATAAGTATGCCACACATTGTTATTACTTATTACCTAAATTGTTTTTGAGTCATGAAGGGAAAAAATGTCAACACATTTAACCAACTGCTGTTTGCCAATGAAGTTCAACAGGCAAAGGTGTTGTACTGCTGGAGCTGAGATTAAGTCCTACTGTTCTCAGTTCCATCCCAGTCAGTTGGCTCCCTATCCTAGGAACCATGTCAACTTCGAGTTTTCTGAGCATTTTTCTACTCTGAGAAAAATGGCAGGATTCCTTTAAGCCACTGCACTGCCTCTGTGTCCCACCATACCCCATTTAGACTTATCACACCCTGTCTCATCTTGTCACCACGCATAGAACCATAAGGGCCCTAATGGCGTGGTGAAATGAAATCCTGTGGCATTTCTACAACACTTTTCCAGGTTCTACACTTGCCCTCCCTTTTCCAAATTCTGTTTACTTATTCTGTGTTCAGTTTCTCTAGAGCAAACATGATAGCTTGAAAAAGAGAGTTGACAATAAGAATTTTTCCTGGCATCATCCATATCTGGCACCCTCCTAGAGAGCAGAGGCCTTCCATTCAAGCCTTGGTTCAAAGGAGTGGTTATTGGAATTTGGGATGAGAGTTAATGACAGAGAAGGTCACACATAGGAAGAGAGAACTTTCCTCTGTGCTTCTCCTCTTAATAAGGGTGGAGTGAGAGATTTCAACATGGCACTTAAGCAGGAGAGAAGAGGGAGTCTTGGGACCATGTCCAACTTTGGCATCATGTGACTTTGTCTCACACAAGTCCTTTTCATTAGTTTCTTTTTGCTCCTCTGATAAAATTGTGAAAAATTGTGTGATTTAAAACCACAGAAATTTATTCTGTCATTGTTCAAGGGAGTGGAAGCCTGAACTCAAGGTTTCATCAGGTCCAGGCTCTCTATGAAGACAGTAGAGAAAGCTCCTTCCTCTCCTATTAGTTTCTGGTAGTTGGCAGCAGTAGTTGCTGTTCTTTGGCTTACAATTGTATTGCTACAGTTTCTTCCTCTATCTTCACATGGCTGGCTTCCTTCTGGGTGGGTCGCTGTATCCCTGTTCTTATAAGTACATTAGATATTGGATTAGGTCCCACCCTAGTCTAATATGACCTCATTTTAAACATCTGCAAAAATGCTTTTTCCAATTATGGACATAATCATAAGTCCTGGGATGTTGGGACTTGAACCTATCTTTTGAGGGGCCACAATTCAACTTACAACAGCCTTTGAGTGTACTTTATTCAAATAACTTTAAGGGATGAGAACAAAGAAGCTGCTATGCTATTTGTCTTACTAGGCAGCATTGGACAAATCAATAAAGGTCTAAGCTTCAGTTCAGGAAGGGAGCACAATAGAGCAAAGTCTGCCTCAGTAGAAAGTCTTCTGTTTCTTCTGTCCACCCTTCTCTAGTCTTGTTTCTCCAGACCATACCTTTTTCCTTGTGATGACAGCCAAAAAGGCACATTGGGCTCCTTCTCAGATGTATTGTCCCTTGTTGCTTACATGTCCATGGTCAGGTTTTATGTGGGTTGGGGGTGACAAGGGTGTTCTATCTAGAATCCTCTCTGTTCCCCACCACACCACACCACACCACACCACACCACACCACACCACACCACACCACAGATCCACTTTCCTCCAATCTTTTATAGGATATGAGGCACCTTAGACAGCTCTAACCTTCTGAATGTGTCCTCTAGCTGACCACTCCTCCTCTTTGCCCTGGTTCAGAACACTAGCCTCTTGGATTGCACTGTTTACAGCAGTAGTCACACAGGCCATCTGCTCTTTTTGTCTGCACTCCTACCACACTCAACCCAAGCAGCCACAGCGCCCCTTCTGAGATGAGCATTGCATTCTGCTCTCCTTCCTTCCTTCTCATGTCCATCCAGGGACTGTGAAGACATCAGAGTAACATGAAAGTTCTTGTGATGGACTGAGACCCCCTTGGCAATCCCAGACTCCCCAAAGACCACCTCTCTCATGCCACTTCTTGCCCCCTTGCCTTGTTTATCCACTCACGCATCCTGGCCTCTATGCTTTCCTCACACATGCCAAGTATGCATTGACCTCTACCCCTGGGCACTTGCTGTTCCGGTCATCTGGAATACTCTTTGGCCATGAACTCAAATACCTCAGTCTTTTGTTTCATCCAGTTTGTTCATTGATCATCTCTTTTCTCATATTATTCCCTTACTTAGTCTTTAGTTTTCTACATGGCATTTAATACTATCTGGTCATTTGTAATCTATATAAAATCACATTTGTGGTGACCTTGATGTACTTCCTGGATAAGACAGATGGACAGATGCTCTTCAGCTAGGGGTTCATAGATTTCTAGAATTCAGGGGTTCTGTGGTAGGTTCAAAGATGAGCTACCCAAAGACATTTTGTTTCCTAATTCTTAGAACCTATAAGTGTTTTTTTATATGTTGCCTTATGCAGCGAAAGAGGTGATGAAGTCAAGTGTCTTTGGAGAGTAAATCTAGCCTGGGTTATTTGGGTGGGCCCTAAATACCTTTGTGAATGTCTTTGTAAATGGGAACAGAGAAGAAGACACCTTGGCCACATGAGAAAGCACACGTATACATACAGGTATACAGAAGAGAAGGGGTGGAAGATGGAGATGGGGATTGGAGTGATGCAGCTTCAATCCTAGAGACATATGGCTATGGCCATGAGGAGCTATAAATGCAAGGTACAGATTCTATCCTGCAATGTCTGGAGGGAGAGTAGGTGTGGACACCTAGAGTTTGAATTTCTGGCTTCATTACTGTTAGAAAATGAATTTTTGTTGTCTTAAGCCACAAGGTTCGTGGTAATTTGTTATGGTAGGCAGGGAACTACACAGGATCCATCTCATGGCTGAAAAATTTAATATCATTAATTGTAGAAATATCTATCTGAAATTTATCATTTTCTTCAGTCACAAATATGGGTTACAAAATGTAGTTTTAGTAGGACCTGTGTCTTTGTCAGCAGTAGAAATCATAGATCGCTTTATATTATAGGACAGGTATTATAGAGACCTTGAAGTAACACTGACACAAATTACTTCTTGGAAATTGCTGTGGTTATTAAGCCCAGCACTGAATCCAGTCATTAAAATGTTAATAAAACTGCATATTATTACTAAATCCCAAATTTTCTTTTTAGCAAATTGAGAAGTATTTTCAGTATAATTGACTTCCTTTTTATTCTTATTTTTTATATCAAAAGGAGTCTGATAAAACGATGTTTATATACTTAGGGAGTGGAGGGTTGTGGGGTGGCTGGGCAGTGGGAGCAAATGAGAATTAAATTGTGTCATATGCTGGTACAAATTCTCAATATTGAGTGTGATCATGATATGATATGTACATACAATGTACCAATAAAGATAACAGTTTTTTAAAAAAGGATGTTTAAAAGTTCACAGAAATGTGAACAACTTTTTAAAATGAAACAACTTTTTAATGTTTGTTTCCATACTAGTATGGAAAGTTGATCTGCAGTAAGTAGTGCCACGAGGAATGAGCAAAGATATAATTATTTTCCAGTATATTCATATCAAAGGGTGAAATTAAGGCTCAGGGAACTAAAACAGGCCCAGTAAATCTTCCGGGAGCCAGCCTTGCTTCTCTGCTTCTGAAGGTCAGTTCAGGTCTCATGTCCTTCAGCAACAATTCCAGAGACACTTCACCCTCTGCTGTTCTGTCCCTGCCTCCCATGACCCATCGCTTGCTCCCTTCATCTTAGCCTCCATTCTGCCGAATGCAGCACTTTATACCCCTCCAAATTGCACTTGTCCCTTCCAAGCTCTGGTGTATCAGGAATACCCTGTTTCAGGTTTTGGTCCATGAGCCTGCTGGACAGGGGGGCTACACACCTGCCTTCAGTTACTGGTGTTTATACTTACACAGTTCATTAGTATTTCAGAGGCACATAGTAGGTGTTCAACAAAGATTTATTAAATATAATTGAATTTCCTAATAGCTGAATAACTAGACATACTCACGGATAAGATATAAATTAGTAAAGCAGATTTAAACCATGTGCCGAACATTAAAAAGTTGTTTCATTTTTAGCCAAGATAAATGCTTTTTTAATGTGTAAAGAAATCTATAATTTTCTGTGCTTTGAATTAAAGCTCCTACTTGCCAGGTTTCCTGCCTGCTTCTGGCTTCTCTTAATGAGCTAATTTACCCACTGAGGTGAGAGATTTCCTCTTGGGAGAGGGTTTAGATCTGCCTCTTTCACATCCAGGGCCCCAGAGCGTTTCCTTACTGGGCTTTAAACACTCTGAGCATATTTAAGAGAGAAGCCAAGAAACAAATCTGTTGTTTTAGTTTTATTCCTCGAGGCTCAGCGGCTCGGCTTTCCTTCCCCTTTGATCGTGCTCAGTGGAGTGGCAGGCCTGGAAACAGTGGAGAAGGGCTGGGTCTTTTAGGAAGCCCAGTTCAGGAGGACCCACCCAGCTCCACACAATGAAAATAAAGTTGTCAAACCTTTGAGGTGGCTGTGAAGATTTATTCTTCCTGGACAAATTGGTAAGGCATTTATATTTTTTAAAAAATGCTTTGATGAACTTGATAAGGAAGCTCTGGTTTGAATATGGAAAAAGATTCTGGAGCCTTTTTTTTTTTTTTTTTTTCCATTGCTCAACTGGGTTTGTGACGTTCACTGCAAAGCCTGACCCAGGGAAAGGAACTTGCCTTCCAAACTAATGACAAGACCAGCAGAGGCCTGTGATTACAGAACACCAGCTTATACTCTTTTAGAATAGAAGTCCTCAGGAGGTAGGCAGTCTCAGAAACCTTTTGCAGATCGTGACATCTTCTCCACACATTTCCCAGCTCTCAGCTGTCCACCAAAATCTTTCGGTTGCTCTATTACTTACACTCCTTGCACCAGCTGAAGCAGTTGCACATGCAGTATTTTATTTTGCAATATAACTGAAAAAGCCCCTATCCTTCCTAAGCCCCAGCCTTGTTTGTTGTGGAAGTGTCACATACTGTTCTGAGCACATCTTGGGTCACATTCTGGGCTCGGGGGATCTAGCAAAGGAAATGGAAGCTGGTGTGAAATATCTTTCTCTCCTAATCCAGAAAGTCATTTCAGCCAGGGATATCTGCTAACCTCCCTGAGATGAGGCTTTTAACAACCTTGAGTTTTTAAACCATTATGAGTAGCTCTTAAAAAGCTGTGAGCTCAAGAGCAAATAAAATGTAGAAATGTAGTAGTTGTTGGTGGTGAATATTCTATTATCATTGGGAATTTTCTTGGGAAAATTAGAAAGCCACCCTTGAGTTGTGTTATGAAGCTTTCCTGTTGTGTGTTGCAACTGGCAGTTTAACTCAGTGAAGAGCCTATGGGCTGGTGATAAGAGGGCGACACGTTTGGATTCCTTTAAGGGCACTTATTTTGGTGTCACATTGGGTATTCTTAATTCTTCTTGGTCAGTTAGCCCAGCTGTAATATCAGGGTAATTGCACTTTACTGGTGGAATCCTTTCAGGTTGTAAAGATCAAAGACAGGCTCAGGTTACACTGGAGATCAGGGATTACTATAAGGAACGCAGGCACTTAAGGAAATGTGCCAAGCGATCCGCCACACAGGATATGGCAGCCCTTTCCTAAGAAGCCTGCCATATTTATGACAGCATTTCTTCCTGTTTCTCTTCTCTTTGTATACCTAGTTCCACTCTGCCAATGTGGATTTTCCTTCTTTTCTTCTCCCACTGTTTTCTTATCCACCAACAGAGAGGATCCCATTGAGTCAGGTGCCACCACCAGTAGGGAGCTGCTATTGGTCAGGGTACTGTGCTCCCTCAAAGCTGGTTTAGCCTAGGGATGTTTGTCTTTTCTCAGGATCTAATTGCTGGAACCATCTGCAGGGACCAGGCAAGTGAGTCACATGCTAGTAAATTTGGTACTTGGCTCAGGAGGGCACTTGTACTTGATAATCTCCACCCCCTCCCTCCTCTCAGACTATTTTCTATCCTTCTCAACCCTGCTGTGAATTCTAAGGGCTGAGCTCTGTAAGCTATTTCCTGTGCTCCATTATCGTCGTGTTTCCCATTAGGTTTGCCAATGGGAGGCATTGGAAGGAGATCAGACAATGGAGAGAGAAGTTGGGCCATTTATTCTTTAATATCTTTTTGCCACCTGGTTTTGGCAGTGTCCACAGACACAGGCCCTCAATCTCTCTAGCATTTTAGTAACAGGCCCACGTCTCCAGAGCCTTCTCCATTAAATAGTAATGGGCTCCATAGCTTCTGCTTTTCAATTTTCTTTTTTCCCCTTCTTTTCTTCTTTAGTACTAGGGGTTGAGCCCTGTGCCTGTACACTAAGCTATATTCTCAGCCCCCTTCCCAAATTTTGTATATGAGACAAGGTCTCACTAAATTGCCTAGGCTGGGTTGAACTTTCTATCTTCCAGTCTGGGATTACAATCTTTTAGGATTACAGTCATGTTCTACCACACTTGGCTTTGTTTCTTCTCTTTATTGACTCTGAGTACTTCGCTATCCTGATTTGTTTCCCTTAACTCTGACCATACTTTTGCAAACTGTCTCTTTATTTTGTTCTTCTCAGTGAACACTCTGAGTGGGCCAGGTCTTGATGGAACCTTGACTAATGTAGGAATTGCAGGTGTGGAGTGTGTATGGCTTGATGTATCATGATACTCAACAACATACTGCTTTTCCTGTGTTTATGTATAAGAAAGTAATCAATGTGATGTATTTCAGAGACACAAAGTCTCCAGACACATTTATCTAGTTTCTTTAGTAACCTAGAAAGACTCACTTCCAAGGTAATAGAGTGATGTCAATAGGCTCATTCAACAATGGTTCCATTCCCAAATGAAACAAGGCTGAGTTTTCAAGGATATAGGAATGTAAAAAATATCTTTGTGAGACATTGCTTAAGGGTGTGGCAGAGAACACTTATTGTTTTTACCTCATGGAAGCAATATCATAGGATGGGTCTGAACTGAGGTGTGAGAAGAACAGAAGTAGTAGCTCAATATGTGAAGAAATAACAGGTGACTATTGTTGGATTGATGCTGCTATTGTTTGTAATCAAAAATTTGGATAATTAGGAATCACTAATGAAGTAACATTAGTGGGAAAAAAAGTCACATTTCTAGGTAATTACAAAACTCCAAAGATACTACACATGGAGGTGATCTTAGGTAGAGTACAGTTCAACTGTTTTCTTCTACAGATAAGTAAACTAAGGCCTTAAGGACTCAGAGTCTAGGCCAGAGATGATAAATGCATAGTAAACATGGGGTATCAGTTCTCCCATGCCCATGACAGGAATAAATAATTGATCATGGGACTCATTCCCCTCTAACCCAAGTGAGATCCTAGATGCCTACTCTCAGTGCTCCAGGAGGCACTAGCAGTTGGTTCAACTCATCATGGATATGGGAAGCAATTTGCAACTCCTAGGCCAGGAGCATCCAATGACTCCTAGGATTTACTGATAACTCTTGTTAGCAACAGAGATGAGGAGTCCGTATTTTACTTTTTGAATCCTGAGATTTCAAGTTTCTTATGTACACAAATCAGTAGGAAGATAGGCTTAAAGTGATATGTAATTTATGCATACTTTATAACAGGAAGTAAGAGGAAACAGGGCTGGATGCCTACATTAGCATTCATCATTGAGACTGAAAATCACATAGGTTTTGCTATTTATTTGTTTGTTTTTTCTATTTTGCCACCTTCCTTGGCCCATTAACCCACTAATTAAAGCCACCTCCATAGAATCAATTAGAAGAAATCTAAATCTCTTCTTGTTTAGTCAAAATGTTTGGTTGGTTCAAAGTTTCTAGACAATGTATCTCTAGGTTTAATTCTTTATTTTCATTTATCCACCTTTGTGGGGGAGGACAGCATTGATTTTAATGAGCAACAGGTTCATTCCCTTATGCTGCACACCATTTAACAATTTAAAAGTCACTGGAACGGGCCTTAAGACACCTTAAGAGGTGTCTTTTTTTCATCTTGCTCTCAACAACTCCTGAGGTAAAATCAAGTGAACTTGGTGATAGCCATTTTTTAAAGTACAAAAAATGGCAAATTTGCCATGGTTCAATCTAAATTTATCACATATCTTTACATCCTACATGTAAGTCCATGAAGATATATTTTGGTAGTTAACAAGATCATTTTTGTCTGATAGTTATATGTTGGGGGGACACCCCACTGAGCCCTGCAGTCTGTTCTGTGCTGCTCAAAGATGGTAACACTCAGGTGGGTGAGAGGTGCTGAAGAATTCTAGGCTTGTCTTCACATGCCATAATGTGTGTTACAGCCAGGGAACAAGGATATTATTTTCTTTCTCCTGTCGTTTATGAAGCAGATACTGGAAACATGGTGCCAAAATCTTAAAATTATGCTGGTCAGATTATTTATAGAGCCCTTTGATATTAATGGAAAAGGAAATCTATATGAAAATTCTAGGAGTCTCCAATTGTCAGCCTCTGGGCTATGTGAGTTTGTCAAGGGGTTTTGTTTGGAGTTGTATTCCTTCCACCTATCTGCACCCTTCTAGTGTTATTCATCCCTGTTATTTGTTGGGATCTCATAAAGGTGGTTGCCCTTTTGGCTGTTTGTATGTTACAGAAGTAGCAGGAGTAGAGTAGTTAAGAACTTGTGCTCTGTTCTCTAGAAAACAAGATTCTTTGCCCAGTTTTACTACTTCCAGGGCTGTGGCTGAAAGCAATTTACCTTGTCTTTCTGAACCTCAGTTTGCCCAGTGGGGTTAGTCATGGAACATTACATGTTGTTTCCTATGTATGTAAAGTGCCTTTTGTGAGATATTAAGAATAGGCTACACTCTTAGAAGTTGTTGTGGTGTTACTTTCCCATCACAGCTTGCAAGGTGGGGTGTACATTGTGCCCTGTCTTGATCCTCTGGCCACCTCTGTTTTGTCAATGGCTTGAACTTGTGATATTCAGAAGGTTGCCTCTGGGCATTTGGAGCTGTCTTGCCTGCCCTGAGCACCACAAGGGCTTGAGAATTTCCATCTCCTACCACTACCACAGCATGAGTTTCTGCAGCCACAGACATTAGGATGGGGTTGCAAATACCTAGCTGCTCTGCCTTGGTACATGACACTCTCTGTTCTAGAGCCCTCATGGGTTCGTGCAGAGGCTGGCAATTTGCCAGGGGTATCAACCCTTGCTGCACTTCTCTTTTCTGCCCAAAATCCTTGTCTTGGTGCCTTCTGATGGCACTTAAAAGAATCCATGAATCTTTGCAAATGTCTACCTCATAGGAACCTAAGCGACTATGGAGAGTATTGATTCATCCACTGAAACTGTCCAAGGTAGGAGGCCCATTTTACAGAGGTGGCAATGGAGGCTCAGGTGGCCTCATTGGAGGCCTTGTTGGAGTTCCCTTGCTCTGCAATGGCAGCACCTGGACTTCTGCCTGCAGTTGTTCTGTCTGTGGAAGGCACACCTGTCTGCAAATCATTCTTCTCTACTTCCTCCCGTTATTTGTATGACTAGAGGAAAGCTAAAGTGAATGATCTTATCAGGCACTTGGAACTGAGGAAAGGGAGAAAACTAGAACCATGTTAAAGAAAAGGGACAAAAATTTCATCACAAAGACTGAATCCTGTTGCTTTTGAAACCACATAACAGACAAATATTCTCTGATAGCAGCAAAGGCTAAGCAGGAGAGAGGGAACCTGAGGGCTATTGTATTTCTCTGTACTGGGTATACGGCAGCCTCCTTGATGCTGGCATTGGCTTGCTTCGTGCTTAAACTGCTTATTAAAGTCTAGACGCAACATAAAAGCACGTAAATTGGTTCCAGCCATCTCTAGTAAAAACTTCAACTGGAGCTGGGAAGTGATTGGAACATCTCTTCTTGTAATTAAAATTGACTCTTAGAGTTTCTTTAGCTTAATTGGTAACACTTTCTTTGGAAGTTGGTGAAAGCATCTTGCTGGGAAGGTTAAATGCGTTTCTGTGTATAAGATCAGAATTCAAATATAGTTTTATGGGCACATTTACAGTTATGTTCTACCCGGGTGGTCTCTTCTCCCCTGTATCTTTTCTATTTAAGATTTATGCTGTCATTCACCACAGTCTAAATGTGTTTTGATAAAAAGAAAAAAATGAACCGTTGCTGACGCATTTCAAACAGAGGGTTGGTAATATTTTGAAGCTTTCAGTAAATTGAACTGCAGTTTGGCTTAACCCGACCTCCTGCCTTCCCTCAAGCCCTTTACTTGGAGTCTGGTGCTTAAACTTTGTTTGTCATCCAGAAATTGAAAGTAGCTACTATTATTTGGATGGGTCCAAAGGTAGGAAGATGGGCAGTTTTCTGAGATGTTCAAACCCTTACTGTGGCTGGCCCCACAGGCCCCCGATCATGTGGGAATGAATGTGTTTATGCATATGGTGGGCTTTATATGTGTAGGGACTTTTCTTCTTTCCCCCCCTTTGCATCTCAAGGGTCTGGTCAATGTAATAGATTATGACAGTAGAAAAGCTTCTGTTGTAAATTTTTGGAGAGTGATTATGGATGATGTTTCCAGGTATCTGGTCTGTCCTTAATTAAAATTTGGTGATGCAAAATAAAGACCTCCTTGGTTTTACCTTTGGGAGCATCAGCTCTCCTTAATTCCTGGGGTCATTACTTCATTCTTGTCTTAGGAACCTATTTCTATCCTTCCTGCTGTGGAGCAGAGGAAATCACCATATTATATCAATTCAGTTTACCACTTCATGTGGTAGAGAGTGGGCTGGCAAAACAATATTATGAAGACCATAAAAGAAATAAAAATCACTTGATTCTCAGATCTGAAAGCAAAAACTACTTAGATTCACATGTTCTTCCTAATACCTACAGGCATCTACACTTTTGTATAATTCTAATTTTTGTAGTACAGATATAATTTTAAACCCAAGAATCTTTTAAAAATGGTTAATATTTCATGCTAAGTATGTGCACTTAAAATATAGAAAAATATACAGGCTGAATATCCTTTATTTGAAATGACTAGAAGTATTTTGGATTTGCTTTTTCTCCAGATTTGGGAATTTTGCATAGGTTTTGCTGGCTAAGCACCACTAGTCTGAAAATCCAATACACAAAATTCTCCAAAATCTGAAATATTTTGTGTACATTTCAGCACTCAAGAATTTTTTATTTTGGAGAGTTTTAGATTTCATATTTTTGAGTTAGCTGTTCTACCCATAGTATCATTGCTCAAAGATAATACCTGTTAACATTTTAGTGTAACTTCTTCAAATTTTGCACATATATTGCTTTTAGTCCTATAACTTTATTAATTATACATATAATTTTTCCTGTTTTTAATTTAATGATTTTATGCATATGTGTTATTATAAATCTTTGGTAAAGAGAATTTAGATGGTCATGTGATATATTCTATTAATAGGTTATGCTTTGTTTTGGTATTTTATTAAAGATAATCTTATATAATACATTTGTTTTGCTATAATGCTGTAAGTGGTGTAGATAATAAATTCAGATTGTTTTTGTTTGCTTTTTGCATTTAGGGTTATTTTCTTTGCATCAATCTCTAAAATAAAATTAAGTGATCAAAGGGAATGAAAGAATTTAAGGCTTTTAATAATAGTGCCAAGTGGCTTTCCAAAGCATGCTATCAATTTACAGCCCTACTGGGAACACAGAGGGCTACTGCTGTGGGTTATTTTGAAAGTTCTTTGTTATTTTGATAGAAAATGGCATCTTGTTTAGTTCACATACCTTTGATGGTCCAGCTCCATCTCCTCCCAATGGAATCATCTGTTCTTCTTTGCTCATGTAGGAGTGGAATTTTGGAACTTTGAAAAATATTGATCTACATTAGCTACTATGTATTTTACAGACACTAAGTATATTCTGTTTTCAGTTGTCTTTACTTCTTGGAAGAGAAGTATTTGGTTGTTTTGTAGTTTAGGAAATGTGAATATAAACATCATTTCTACTTATCATGGGGGGCAGTGGTGCTAACATGAGGGGATAATGTATGTGTTTTCTGGGGCACAGACCTGCACCCAGCTCTCACACATGTCAGGGTTTATCCGAGACTGTGCCTGCATCCACTTCTTTGATTATGGAGATGGAAATTCTGTGTATCCTTCAAGGCCTAAGTCACACATAACCTTCTTTTGCAATTTCCTGATCTTCTAGTGCTATTTTGTTTTTAATAAACCTGAGATTTTGTGTTTGATTAGAGGAAGAGCTCTTCCTGGGATATGGAAATGAGTATTTCTGTGGAGTTTTATTTTCTGATAGAGCTACCAATAGAGTTATGGAAGATGGGTGGACAAAATTGTGGACAGAACAGAGATTTCTTGCCAGAAAAAGAGGAAAGGAGGAGTTGGCTGCATTTTCTTTAGCCTCTTACAGACAGCTACGGAGGCCTGTGTGTGCATGTCGGTGTATATATGTAAGTGTGTTAGCCTAGATTCTACTAACAGCAGAGCCTGTGGCAAGGATTTATGCACAGAAGGTTATTTTGGGAGGTGATCCCAAGGAACAGGAACAAGAGGCTGGAGACAACAAATCAGACAAGAAATGCAAGCTGATCTTAGGATGCATTATTTGAGTTAGCTTTTTCTGGGTGCATCTTGGGCTCAGTACAGAGTGCCAGAAGCCATGTAGGATTATCTTCTGAGAAGCAGAGAGTATAATTTCCTGGTTCCTAATAGTTTCAACCTTCTGGGTTTGTACATGTATCAGAATAGCTGGATTTTTTTTTGTTTACATTCCTTGTGTCTGTGGAAGAGAAAGTCCCAGCATAGAAAGTGAAAGGTACACAATACAGGTGAGGTGAGGTCTATCATGTTATATCTGCTCCTTCAGATGTAAGCTCCTTCAGATCTGCTCCTGTGGTGGAAGGGCTAGGATGTGAAATTTTGTAGGTGAGAATCAAGAGGGTTCACTCACAGAGTGAGTGTATTATACCTGATGTTCTGTACTTAATGTGGTTTTATTTAGAACCTTGATGGATGCAGCTTTTATTTATTCTAAAGCTGTTTTTTTTTTTCTTTTGAACCCACATCCCACTTTCTTTAGGTGGCAGTATCACCTTGTTCACTTCCCCACTTCATACCTTCTACAGGTCTGGCCAATGAGAACACTGCATTTCCTGAGCCAGAGCCATTGGTTTCAAGGTAGACAAGTGATGTAGTCAGAACCCAGAGAACCAATCAAGGTTTTTCTAGGACTATGCGGGCAAACAGTCTTTGCTGCCAGGAGAATAAAGACTGTCATTTTAGGAATATCACTTAGAGCTTGAAAAAGAAATGAACAAAGTAAAAACCAGTGGTGGATTGTTTGAATTCCTTTCTTCAGTCATCCATGGAAGGTTCCAGGTACCTTACCGTTTTTTGTTTCTGCAAAAGCCAGTTTGACAAGGGATTTCTGTCACTTGGAACCAAAAGAGATGAATAGATACTCTGAGTTTATCCTCATTTATTGCCATCTTTTTTACATCATTTATTTATTTGTTCAATCAAATAATAAGTAATACATGCTTGTACTGTGCTTGTGCTATGAAAAACTTAGGCTTACAATTATGTGGAGAAGAAAAGGGACATAAAGTTGAAGTGTACTTGAACACTCCATCCCCCGAGCATAGAATATTTTACCTTTTTATTTTCTTTCTAGATTCCACATAAAGAAAATATGTAATATTTATCTTTCTGAGTCTGTCTTATCTTGCTTCACATAATGAGTTCTAGAATTCTCAGTTTTTCTACAAATGGCATGATTTCAGAACATGCTATCTTAAGTGGACATGGCTGCGAATAATAGATGAATTGCTAGAATTGTAGAAAGAAACTTTCACTCTCAATCCAACACCAGAGGTGAGAAAGACTAAAGCTAAGAGAAATTGGGAGTAAGGGTAGGGAAATAATAATTCTTTTTTTTTTTGGGGGGGGGATTTGTTCTTTACTTCGAAAGGCACTTATCAATATCTCATATTGAAACAGTTGTGCTTTTTGGTCTGTTCTCCTCCCCACTGGTTCCCCAAAAGACTGCAGCATAGGTAAGCAAATTGTAAAGTAAGTAGCTATAAAATGTATACATAGCAAACCTCATTGAAATCTCTCCTAAAAGTGGGGGGTTGGGTGGGGAAGGAAACCTTGAAAAATCAACACATAGGTAGCCTACAGCTTACTGAGAATTCTGACAGCTGGAATGAGTGGGTAGGCTACCCTAATCCCAAAGAAGCAAAATTTCAGGGCAATGTAAAATTTAAATACCTTTTGTTTATAAGCTGTTCAAGATTTCTTCCTCACTGACTGATACGAAGTACAAGGATGTAGACTTTTAGAGATAGCAGCTCCAGACTAAAAAAGAATGAAAGGATATGTTTCCTATGGCTAACTCAGTGTCAAAAACATAATTTCTTTTTTTCTTTCAAGGATGCAAGAGAGATCTTAAATAGCCACTCAACATTAAGGGGCACATGACCTCTTCTATAAGCAGTTGTGAAAGACTTTTATTGAAAATGCTTATCTATGTTAGTATTTTTCTAATCTACAAAATGGTCTCTACCATAAGTTCTGTAATTAATATATCAGCTATCAATTGTTTTAATAATGCAAATTAAATACCCATGTCAGAAGCATATGGCAAATATTTTTGCTTATAAACCTATGGTTTGTGTGCTGATCTGAGCTGGGTGTGGAAGGACTTACTTGTGTGTCTGTTACCAGCTACAGTTTGGCTGGGTAGCTTCACTGAGATTGGCTGGACTCCCTCACATATCTGAGACCTCAACAAGGACACTCAATATCTCATATTGAGCACTCTGGACAGAATCTGCTCCACATGAAGCACCGGAGGAACAGACACATGAAAGCAACAAGCTGGCTTCAAGCCCTGGCTCCCGTCACCTTTGCTGATATTTAATTGGCTGAAATGAGTTGCAGAGTTGAGTTTGGGGACATGAGGTAGCCTTCTTACCATGGAAAATAAAGAATTGAGAATACTTCTGTAACCAAGTGTAGTCAACAGGTTACAGAAGTATTCTCAATTCTTTATACACTTGGGTTAGCTTACATACAGTTTATTAAGAGAACATAAATATAATTGGCTTGATTTAGTCACGTGTAGACCTTATAGTTCCTGACATTCCTGAAGAGTAGATACCTGCAGCCAAGTCTTGGTCAAACTGGCTCTCTTCCAAACACATGAAGTTCCTCTTTTCTCTGTGGAACAAACTAAACATTTTGGTTCATTTTTGGTTTTCTATACAAAGGAAAATGGACTTTGAGTGACCTACTTTCCTCTGTGGAGCTTAGATTTCCTAAGCTGGAAGCTGTGTGTACCTTTTTGTTTTTGTTTTTGTTTTTTGAGACAGGGTCTCGCTTTGTAGTTCAGGCTGGCCCTGAACTCACTATGTAGTCCAGGCAAGCCTTGAACTCAGCAATCCTCCTGCCCCTGCCTCCCGAGTGCTGGGATTACAGGCATGAGCCAGCATGCCCGGCTGTGTATACCTTTTATGCAAGATTAGTTCTGGTTTAGAGTTTCCACTGTCTTTCTTAAAAAAAAATTCAAGGTTCTGTACTGTGTCTTTGTCCATATATTATATAAAACTTTTACCTTTAAAAAGATCAATTGGGCTATGAATAGTCTAAAGAATTGCAATTGACATTTTAGAAATTCTAATATGATTTGAATTGGTTTTCTGATATTGTAGATTTATGCAACACTTGGCCTTTACATTTCCTGGAAGTTGTATTTCAAATACATCTCAAATGCTTTTGCTTCCTGTCTTTATGGATTCTAGCTCTCAAATGCAGTTGACTGATTCAAGGAAACAAATCTTATATCAACTGAATCTGGGGCTAATTGCTAAGAGTTTGAAAGCCTGGAGTATAGATGTGAAACCAAGTTCTTTTCCTCTTAGTCAAGTGGCTTATGATGAGTCATTTCATTGCTTTCCATCTTCAGCTTTCTACCTGGTAAAACAGTGCTTATTCCATTGTATCATCATGGTGGTTAAATGAAGTAACACATGTCAAGTCCTTTTCCTGGTTCTTTATAGGAAGGAAGTACTCAGTAAGTAGGGCTGAGTTTTAGCTTGATTTATGAATTTATTTGCTGTTCATGTTATCAACGACATGATATTTTCTTCAATACCAGCTTCTTGCCGTGGAGAACCTTACGCTAGTGATGGCAGTGTGTAACGGTTGATGTAAGACATTCTCAAAGGACACGTGGGCCTGGGAGATGGTTCCAGGAATGACTAGCAGATGGTGCATGTGGAAGACAAAGCTGTGTCTTGTTCCTATGGGAGTTTCCTGGGTCTGTTCCCATTGGGACCCAGCTTTTTCTCCACCACCTCAGCTCTTCTTCAAGCCTCTGTTAGGACCCCATCTCTCTTGAAGGAGTCCTTCCTCTTTGTTGGGATAGTGTGAAGGGCTAACTATAAGAACCAGTGGTTCTCAACTTTGGGCAAAATAATTGCGTGGGAAACTTTACTAAATGCCCCTGCTTGGGCCCTCCAAGAATTTTGATGTTCTGCATGAGCCAGGAGGACACATTGTGTTAGATGCAAATTAAGGCATAGGGGGACAAATATTGCACATTTTCATTTACATGTCAAAGCTAAAAAAGTTGATCTCAGACATAGAGCTTAGAACATGAGTAACCAGAGGCTAGGAACAGAGAAGATGGAGAGAGGATGATACAGAGGTTTTGCTAGATAGGAGGAAAGGCTTCTAGTGTTCAATAGCACAGAAGGGTAAATATGGCTGACAGAAATTCATTGCATATGCCAAGTAGTCGAGAGAATTTGAAGATTCCCAATACAATACAGTGCTAAATATTTGAAATGATAGGTAGACTGTGGCTTGATCACTATATATCATTTTATGTACTGAAACATCACAATGTGTCCCACAAATATGTTCACTGTGGGTCATTTAATAATAAAAAGAGCATGAGGTTCAAAGTTCAAATCCTACTACCACCAAAAGAAAAAGATAAAACATTAAGAAATAAAACACTGTAAATGAATATTATGATTCTCTTCACCCAATGTTTTAGTTACTTTTCTCTTGTTGCTGTGACAAAATACTCAACTCCCAAAGTTAAAGGGGAGCAAGGCTTATTTAGCTCACAGTTTATAGAGGTTTCACATGGCAAAGGGGGCATCATAGAGGAGAAATAGTTCTTGGCAACGACAGAGTAGTAAAAGCAACAAAGGACTTAACAGTGTCTTCCTGCCCCTTTTTTCTTATCCAGACTACGTAGGGTGGGTAGCACTCACACCCTTAATCTGAATGCTCTCATGCCTAGCATTGCACCGTGATTCACACATGGTAGATGTAGCCACCTGTAGCAGAGCCCCACCTTATTCGGAGGAGGCTTTGGAGAACCTCTAAACATAATATAACATCTGAGGCCTGCCCTGAGTATCATCAGCATTTAATAGAGTTCCCCATGTAATGCCAAAGTGCCAATGAACCACACTATCTTGATGTCTTTGCAAAATTTTTATTTTACCCATTATGATACTATATCTTGTCACTTGATTGCTCCATCCTGCAAACATTTGGAAGAGGTTTGTTTTCTAGATAGGAATCCAGCAATCTCTGGTGAATGGTTTAATGACTTTATTAGGATGTGCCTTGGAAAATGATTTATCCTATTCTTGAGCTTTTATGTTTTCGAGGGGAGGTATTATGTGAAGAGAAGAGTCTCAAGTTAGGACTTGAGAAATCTGAGTTGGAGTTTTATGAATATCACTAGTTAGTTGGGTTGACTTTGGCCAAAGTCTTAAATTCTCAATTTATATGAAATTTAAGTCTTTATTTTCTTTCTTGCCCCCTAAAATATTCTGGGGTGTTTTATGGAGTAGATTGGATCTTTTTCCATTTAGCAGATGAAGATACTGAGCTGAAGTTTATGGACATGAGGGGCAAGCTGTGTGCAGACCTAGACAGTCCTTCCTTTTCTCACTCCCATGCTTTGCTTCTTACATTACTCCGAGGTCAGCACAGAGGCATGTGCATAATGGAAGTCTTGTCACAGGAACAGTGGAGCAGTCCAAAGAGCCTGTCAATAATGTCCCTTCTGTGGGTACTTGCATGTCTGGCATTCTGACTTCTTCAAGCATGGAGTGAGAGAGGAGGGGTGAGGAGGCTATCTTGTTGTTTCTCAACTGTGCACTCACTTCTTTCTGGCACACAGCTAACTGATATTTCATAGCTACAGTTACATTTGGTCACTGGTTGAGTTCTGGCCAATGGAATGTGGGTAGAAGTGATGAGTGCTCCTTCCAAGCCCTCAAAAGCTCCCAGGAGCATCCACTGTGGGTTCCCACAGCTGTTCTCTTTACTATAGAAGTGGTGAGTTTGAACATGCTTGAAGTAACAAAATGCAAAGGGCCTGGATCTCAGAATCTGAATTAGAAGAAGAGCTACTGGATCAAGAAAACATGTAGAACATGATAATATGATGAGAAATAAAACTCACCTCTTACTGTTGAGTAAACCTCTGAGATTTTCAGCTTTGCTTTTTTTTTTTTTATGGCCTTGACTAAATTTGTAGGAGCAGAAGAGACCTGGGGCTTGGTGGAGCGGGGAAAACTTGGGTGGGGTGGGACTGCCTCACTCCAGAGGTTTCTGTGGGCTCAGCTCAAAGCACATCTTTCTTAGCTCCCTCCTTTGCTCTGTGCTATATCCTTCATTGCCTAATAGGTACTGCTTGAGAATTTTCCCTTTTGTATCCCTTGTAAATCATACATGGACATTCTGCCGTCTCAGGCTCTGTGTAATGGGGACCCAGTGGAAGCCATTCTTCTCCTGGAATGCAAGTTCCCACAGGCAGGGATGGGCTTGGTTTCATTCTCCACTGAACTTCAAGTTGGCAAATGAGCCAATGCAAAGGTACCTTCTATTGTAAATCACCAGACATGCTGGATAAATCTAAAGAAATACAAGTCAAGGAATTGGATGGATATCCTTCTAAGTCTTATGCAAAGGTCCTTTTTTCCCTATAAACCTTAGAGATTATAGTTGCTGTATGATTTTCATGATAATTTCTTTCTGCGAAACAGCAAAAATTTTCTTTATTTAGTGACCCTGTTTTTAAATACAAGGGAGATTTAATTATGGAAGTGATTTTTCAGACAATTTTTCTTTTTCCTGATCAGTTCTTTACATGATTACTTTTCTGAAAAGTAGGCAACTGAGACAATTGGTCTTTAGAAGAAAACTTGTACTGTATTTTATATAAATTATAAAAGGTAGCCCAGGAGCCAAAGCAAAGAACATATCAACTTTCTAGACCTTTTAAATCCAAACATAATTCCTTTAAAGAAGGCTGTTTCAGACAAAGTGAGCTTCCTTTGAAAGGCCTGCTTGTGGCACAAGGGAAGTTGGGCTTCTTGTTTGTTGCAGAAGGGGACCCTTGGCTGAGCAGTGGGAGAGGAGAGGTGAAGAGCGTGCAAAAAGCGATTGCTTTAAGCGTGTTGCCTTTTCCTTTCATATTTGCAACATGATCCTATTATTTTGAAGCAGTGGGGTCATTTAAGTGCGCCTGGCTGGAGGTTTGCTATTTTCCTCTATTCTTTCCTTTAAATCTTTTTTGTCAGCCATGTTCCCCTAGACTAGCAGAGCAGCTGTCAGGGTAGTTATAATCCCATTAAAGAGGCCTCTATTATGTTCAATAATATATTTATAGAGAAATTAGTCACCTGCGGTAGTTGGATGGTTTTTCTGTTTGGACATATTGTACCTCAGAAAAGCAGGACCATCCCCTTCCTGTTAGGTAAGGCTGTTGCCTTTGTCAATGCTGCCATATTGGCTGAAACCGATTAGCAATTAACATAGAACATGCCTTTCTCTGTTTGCAAAGTCCCCTTAATCTTTGCTGCTGATCATATTCCTCTTGAGCTTTCATGATAAAGCTGAGATTGTAGAAGTGTCTGGGGCTTATAGTATTAGATGAAATACAGTATTAGATGAAAATATGAAAGGCATTAAATGACCATCCTTGTAGGAAAGGCAGGGAATTTAACTTTCTAAACCTGCTCAGGCACATTTGAGCAGTGACCAAAAATGAATAGGGTATCTTCTCCACAGATTCTTTTTTTATAAAGAGGTTTTTTACATTCTTGCCATGTGAGTTCAGGTCTAATTATAGTCTCCTAGGCAGAAGCAAAAAGGCAAATCCTTGTGCTGCACTTGGGTAGTTAAGGAGCTGACTTGCATGGGAATTTCTTGTGCAGTATATATTCAATTATTAAATGGATTAACTAATATAGAAACATATTAGATTATTAAACTACCCACCATTAGTGAGTTGACATTTAATTTTTGGAAACTCACCATGTTTTGCAGGTTATACAACACAAGGTACTTTTTATCAAGCTTTATAAATAAAGAAGACAACTTTGAAGTTGATCCATTGTCACAACATTTCCTTTATGACATTTTTTTTCTTACTTTCTGAGCCATGATTGATTTTTGAGACGCTAAAAGGATGCTTCTCAAGGCTGACCTCACAAGCTCTCACTGTTTGTATCTTGCTGGTTTAGGACTATGGAAATGCATGGATAGAGAAAGAGAGTCATGTACTGGGTAGGTCATGATGGGTCTCTGAATATTGGTGAGAATTTCCAAATACAGAAACAAAAAGCAACATTCCAGGTTCCAGCTGTTGACTTCTACTTCCAAGTCAGTGGCATTCAGGAAAATCTGAATCAAATTTGCAGAGCAAATAAAGGTATAAAAAGGTGAGACAAAAAAAAATAATCCCAGCAATATTTATACAACATAGCTGAAACTTACTCAGCTGTTGGAATTTCTTAATATCAAATTTGAAGTGTAATTCAGAGAAGGAAGAGGTGTTGTCCAGATCTGTAGTTTGGGGAGCTAGACATTCTAAAGATCACTTTCAATTCTGTCCCCTAGTTCCTCCAGCTCTTCATCTGGGGAATTTCCCTCAGTGTCTTCCTTATATTTGGATTTTGTTGTTGTTGATCCTTATTGGACTTTGACTGTCTTCAGAATATGCAGTGCTTGACCTTAGGTATACATGGCTTTGCATCCAAGTAAATGGAGAACATGAGAAATCAAATTGCATGTGTTTAAGGTGAGCTGAGATTTAATTTTGTCTTTAAAAAATATTGTGCTTATGTGAATTTTGGACCCTGAAAAAATAGGAAACTTGAGTGACATTCAGTGTAGAGAAACCTGCAGTGTTGTACAGACATCCTGCATGCTCACATCTCTGCTTAAGGTTTCCACAGTTAAGTTGCCCATTTTCTTAATAGTGATAGAACTTTACAGCTGGCTCTTCAGATATTCCTCAGCTTTGAGAAATTCTCTTGAGTGTAGATGCTCTTTGCTGTGCTATACAGAAGAACTTTCTGTAAAGATGGAATGTTCGCTTTCCTGTCGTATTTAGTAGTCACCAGCCACATAGCATTGCAGAGTACTTGAAATGTGGTTGCTGTGACTGAAGAATGGAATTTTTACTTCTGTTAACTTTAATTATTTTAATTTTAAATAGCTTCATCTGTCCATTGGCCATTTTAATGGGCAATTCTAATTAAGTGGGAATTTTTCTAGAAGCCAGGCTGGAAAATATGGTATAAACCATGTCTTGAGTTGCACTGTGATGTGGTTTAGACAGTTGACTCTGTGGTCAGAATGAATGGATTCAAATGTACTTCTGCTTTTGGGTGTTATAAAGTTACCAGGGTTACTGAAGCTCTCTGTGCCTCAGTTTCCTCATTTGTGAATTGGAAGATACAACACCTGTCACAATAAGGACTTCCTGAAGAAAAATACTGCTAAGATGATGTCTGAAATAGGTAGATAGAGAAACTAAAATTTCCTGTGCTGGGAACAGTATGTGATCCTGGAACATGGGCATTGAAGTCCATTTGTTTTTCTACATGGTGTCAGAAGAATATAAATATGAATGTTCATGTGTTCAATGAGTTTTTTCTATTGCTGTGATGTCAAGATTCACATGCAGAGAAAGCAGCAATTTTTGTGCAAGGTGGACTATTCTAAGTGCTGAATTTGTTTAGCTCCTAGTGCTGCAAATGGGAAGAGCGCGCGCACACACACACACAGAGAGAGAGAGAGAGAGAGAGAGAGAGAGAGAGAGAGAGAGAGAGAGAGAGAGATAGGGAGAGAGAGGGAGAGGGAGAGGGAGAGGGAGAGGGAGAGGGAGGAGAGAGGGAATTGATAAGGACTGAAATGGTTGCCAGGAAAATTGAGGAAACAAGCTCACTGCAATGGGAGTTCATGGATGGGAAAGACTTGGCTGGGGGCAAAGGAAAGAGGAAATTATTCCTAAAACCAGTTGCAGTATTTTTGTGGGACGGTCTGCTTGGTTGTTCTTGTCCACTCAATAACCGCTGAGTGCTCAGCCCTGTGAGAAGAACATGAATGGGAAGCCCGACTTTGTGCTTGTGCAGTGAAGAATTCTGAGCACCTCTCAAGTTACCCTTCACCTTTTGCACAACAGATGTGCATCTGCATCACTGGGGATCCTGTTGTGTGGCAGAAGGCAGGGGAAGCTGTGAAGTTACAGAGCGCAGAGTAAACTTGTAGGTGTTTTCTTTAGCAGTCAGGGCTTGACTACTGGTTTTTCCAGAAGATGTTGTCTCAGGACTTTTTCAAGGAGACTGTAGGTTCCATTTCTGAGTCTCCTCAAACATGGGTTTTACGCTGAGCTGAAGATCTGAGCCAGGACACTGACACCTGTTGAAAGCTTTATCTTCTCACCCTGAGGTTTCTGTTGGGGCTTCTTGGGATGTAGGGGCTTATTTGTTTTTTTTTTTTTTGCTTTTGAGACAGGGTCTCGCTTTGTAGTTCAGGCTGGCCCTGAGCTCACTATGGTGCCCAGGCAAGCCGCCGCGAACTCAGCAATCCTCCTGTCTCTTATTTGGTTTTTAAAGTCAGAAATGTTTGCACACTTCATTGTCAGAAATACACAAGAGCAGTGTTTTTATCTTCTGAAAACAGTGTTTAAGCAAATGTTGATTTGCAGTGAAAGATGGTGCAGACTACTGTGGTGCTGGTCCAGAGCAGGCAATCTTGTGCTGAAGGGACAAGTTGTATAGTTGTGAGGGACGTATTTGTTATACCAGAAAAGAAAGTTGCCATCAAAAATAAAACCCTGTTACCCAGAGATGAATAGAGGTAATTTATATCTTCCCTTTTCTAGTGTACAAGTTTCTTTGGGAGGACAGGGTGGGAGATGGATGCAGGGAATCCTCTTAAAAACCCACAGGAGGGCCGGAGGGTTAGCTCAGTGGTTCCAGCACCTGCCTCGTAAGCGTAAGGACCTGAGTTCGATCCCCGGTTACCACATATAATGCT
The DNA here is from genome assembly GCA_004025085.1 of Thryonomys swinderianus. NCBI lineage: Eukaryota > Metazoa > Chordata > Mammalia > Rodentia > Thryonomyidae > Thryonomys > Thryonomys swinderianus. Next base: position 143 of record PVIC010016585.1, on the reverse strand, counting down.
GGGCGTGGTGGCTCACGCCTGTAATCCCAGCACTTGGGAGGCAGAGACGGGAGGATTGCTGAGTTCGCGGCGGCTTGCCTGGGCACCATAGTGAGCTCAGGGCCAGCCTGAACTACAAAGCAAGACCCTGTCTCCAAAAAGCA
>PVIC010016584.1:11758-33843 GCA_004025085.1 Thryonomys swinderianus | reverse complement strand
AAAAAAAAAAAAAAAAAAAAAAAAAAAAAAGGAAGCAAAGGTTATGTATATAGGGACTTGGGGATTTGGGGGGCAGGGGAATAGGAATAAATGAGAATTAATTTTTTCAGGTACTGGTACCAATTCTCAATGTCAATTATGATCATAATGTGTATATAAAATATATTAACAAAATCAATTTTGAAAAAAATTTTTAAATAAATAAAATAAATAGAAAGCTGAAAAAGTTCTACTGGCTTCTCATTGGCTTAAAGATAAGTCCCAGGGGCCGGGGATTTAGCTCAGTGGTTCTGGCATCTGCCTGGCAAACACAAAGTCACAAATTCAATCCCCAGTAACCACAATGCCAGGCATGGTGGCTCACAACTGTAATCCAAGCACTCGGGAGGCAGAGGCAGGAGGCTTGCTGTGAGTTTGAGGCTTGTGTGGGCTATACAGTGAGCTCAGGGCCAGCCTGAATTACAAAGTGAGACCCTGTCTCAAAAAAAAAAAAGGAAAAAGAAAAGAAAAGAAAAAGAAAGATAAGTCTCAACTACACAGCACACACACACCTCTGCCCAGCATTAAGTCAGTGGAAGTATGGACTCTCCATCCCCACACCCTACTCTCTCTGTTCCTGTTCCAGGGAACTGTTTTCACTTGTGCTAACCAGTCATTCTCTCTATCCTATGGACGAGAGTAATCCTGGGCCAGAGATGTGGTTCACTGTCACCAAGCCTTCCTCACAAGCACAAGGTTAATCCTGGGTACCAAAACAAACAAAAACAAGCAACCTTGTCCATCCCTTGGTCTAGTATGTCCCCCTGAGTATGATACTTGCTTTGTTACCTTTTCCTTGGCTGAAATTTTGTTTGTACATTTCAGCACTTCATTTGGAAGTTGCTTTTCTCAGAAAATCTTAACAGTCCTACACACCAATTACACACTGCATACACACAGAATTGGCTTAAGTGCCCTTGGTATGTATTCCCACTGTTTCCTGTATGTACCTCTGTTCCCTTAGCACAGTGTATTATAGCTCTGTCATCTCATCAGGCAATCATTAACTCTGGATCTTCTGTTTCTATTTACCTCTACCATTTTTTTAAGTACTCATGACTAAACCCAGGGCCTTCCCAATGAGCTGTGTCTACAGTTTTATTCATTCATTCACTCAACACTTTCCAAGTTGTTAAATTGCCCAGGCTGGGTTTGAACTTGTGATCATCCTGCCTTACTATTCCAGAGTATGGGAATTATGGGCATGTGCCCTCAGGCTGGGCTCATACCTACCACTTTGATATATTGTAGTAAGGCAGCCATAGGTGGATTAATTTCACAGCATGAGTCAGATTTCTGTTCCTCTGACAAGATACTTGAGATAATCAATTTAAAGACAAGAAAGATTTACTTTGGGTCACGAGTTCAAAGGTCTTACTTAGTTCAGTCACTTGGTCCTGTTGCCTTTAGGCCAATTGTGAGGTAACACTTCCTGCCACAGAATGCATGGTAAGGGGAAACTGCTCACCTCAGCAGTAGAGAGAAGGTAAGAGGCAGAGTTCCTCCTTCAGGGGCCCACCCCTAATAACCTAACCTCCTTCTCCTAAGCATCACCTCCTAAAGGTTCTGCCACATCCCAGTAACTCCACAGACCAGGGGGCAAACCTTTAGCACATGGCCTTTGAGAGCCATTTAATGTCGAACCCATAACATACAGGCCTAATTGATTGAAGATTACACTTTCCACTTGGGTAACTAACTGTTCTTAACATTTATATGCTGTTTGATATGGTGAGAGCAAAGAGTTTTCTTTTTTTCTCTTTGATACTGGTGTCAGAGTATGAATAAAATTTTTATTGAAACAATATATGTATTACAACTTTTAAAGTTAATTCATTAATTTATTTATTTGTAGTTTTGAAAATTAAGCCAAGGGCTTTCACAATGAACTACATTGCCAGCTATTTTTTTTTTTTGAGACAGGGTCTGGCTTTGTAGTTCAGGCTGGCCCTGAGCTCGCTATGTAGCCCAGGCAAGCCTCAACCTCAGCAATCTTCCTGTCTCTGCCTCCTGAGTGCTGGGATTACAGACGTGAGCCACCACATTGTGCCAGCTATTTTTTAATTGAATTCTTTATTGGTGCATTTTATATACAGTTCACAATCACACTCAACATTGGGGAACTTGTACCAGTATATGACAGAAGTTAATTTTCGGTTTTACCCATATCCCTACCCACCCACAACCCCAGCCACACCTTATATACATGCTATTTCTTTTTCATTCCGAATCATATTTATTCTCTCCCCTCATTACGTTCCCCCACCACATTCCCTTTGAATATTTCCTATTTCACAAAATCTATCATACATTCTATAACTCATTTACATCTACAGGTTCTCATAACAGAGAGACAATATTTACATATCTTTGCTGTATTTATTTCACTTATTAGTGTGTCCTCAAGGAGTATCCACTCCTTACCAGCTATTTTTATTTTTTATTTGGAGCCAAGTTGCCCAGGTAGGACTTCAACTTGAGATCTATTTGCCTGAGCCTCCTACATGCTGAAATTACAGGCATAAGCCACCACACCTGGCTTGTTACAGTTTTGTAATGAGCAAAATTTTTATAAGTGTGTAGAAAGTTTTACAAAATACACTTTTAAATTTGAAATCTTAATTACGTACAATCTTTTTCTAACTAACTTGACAGACTTCTACCTTTTCTTGACTTTCATGTGATGGAACTGAGCTAAATCTCCAGCCCTTAACAGTAAGATTTTTCTCTTTTCTTTAAACCTCTCTACATTTATCCTGTTGTTTACATCTTGAGCTATGCCATTTAACTTTAGCTGCTGGCTTCTTTCCCTCCTGTCCTTGCCACTGTTAAAAGACAGTCCTCAAAAATGTGACAAATCGGGGCCAGAGGTTTAGCTCAGTGGTTCTGGCGTCTGCCTCACAAACACAAGGTCCCAAATTCGATCTCTGGTAACCACATACAATGCTGGGCGTGGTGACTCACGCCCACCAGTAATCAATACCACATACCATAGTGCTGGTCGAGGTGGTTCACACTTGTCATCCCAGCACTCTGGAGGCAGAGGCAGGAGGATTGCTGAGTTCTGAGTTCGAGGCTTGCCTGGGCTACGTAGTGAGCTCAAGGTCAGTCTGAACTACAAAGCGACACCCTGTCTCAAAAAAAAAAAAAAGTGGGGCTGGAGGGTTAGCTCAGTGGTTCCGGCGCCTGCCTCGCAAGTACAAGGTGCTGAGTTCAATCTCCAACTGGGCGTGGAGACTCATGCCCACCAGCAATCAATACCACATACTGCATACCACAGTCCCGGGCGTGGTGGCTCACGCCTGTCATCCCAGCATTTGGGAGGCAGAGACAGGAGGATTGCTGAGTTTGAGGCTTGCCTGGACTACATAGTGAGCTTAGAGTCAGCCTGAACTACAAAGCGAGACCCTGTCTCAAAAAAAAAAAAGTGACAAATCATGACTGTATAATATTATTAGGAAATGAGTTGATATGCTTTTGAGATCATGATATAGAGTGCATTTACCATTGTTATTCTCTACTTTTGTTCGGAAAAATTATTTTTCCATGGAACTGTTTTTATATTTTCTTTATTAATATCTACTTGTATTGCATAAAAATAATTAAATAAAAAATTCAAAATCATGATTGTCATACAAATATAAACATGAATTCATGTTGAAAACTTTAATTCAGAAACAAATGAGGCCAGTTTTATAACCAGTTCAAAAAAGAATTCAAAGAAACTCATTTATAGAAAGGTAAATTGCTATGAGTGTGTAAATGGAGAAAAAAAAACAGTTTAACTGAATCCATTTTAATAACACTGAACTTCAACAGGGTGGAATAGAATCTACATGTCCACAGACAAGAGTTATTTCACATTATTAGCAGTTATTATAGAGCGATAAAGTAGCTTTTTTAAGTAAAAATGTGAGAACCTAGAGATATTCTGTACAGTCGGACCATGTGTATTTTCCCCTATACCAAAGACTCATCTTTTTTGGCTAACTACTCCCCAACTAAGGGGTAAGCGCCTTAAGGGCAAAAAAAATTTTTTTTTTTCTTTTTGAGACAGGGTCTCGCTTTGTAGTTCAGGCTGGCTCTGAGCTCACTATGTAGTCCAGGCAAGCCTCGAACTCAGCAATACTCCTGTCTCTGCCTCCCAAGTGCTGGGATGACAGGCGTGAGCCACCACACCCGGCACTAAAAAAAATATTTTTTTGATAAATGTAAACTCGTGTTTTATTACTGAGACACTGAATTATAACAATTGTTTTTATTCATAGCTGAGTTATAAAAATGATGATATTAGAGTTCTATGGCTGACTCTGCCATTTAAAGGGTATGTAAATTTAAGCAAGTTCCTTAAAACTTCTGTGCCTCAGTCTCTTCATTTGTAAATGGAAATAATAGTAAAATCATACCTCATAATATTCTTGAAAAGATAAGATGAAAGAACTTGTCTAACAATGCCTCCTTTTAGGCTAAAGGTTATGAAACAAGTCAGGCATGGTGGCTGGTCCCTGTAATTCCTTAGGAGACTGAGGCAGGACGATTGCAAATTTGACCCCAAGCTGGGCAATTAAGCTAGACCCAGTTTCAAAATGAATATAAAAGGCCTGAGATGTAGCTCAGCTCTACTACTTTAAAAAACAAAACAAAAAAGGGCCGGAGGGTTGGCTCAGTGGTTCCGGCGCCTGCCTCGCAAGCGCAAGGTCCTGAGTTCGAGGCCCGGTAACCACATATAATGCTGGGCGTGGAGACACGCCCATCAACAATCAACACCGCATACCACAATGCCGGACGTGGTGGCTCACGCCTGTCATCCCAGCACTCGGGAGGCAGGGACAGGAGGATTGCTGAGTTCGCGGCGGCTTGCCTGGGCGCCATAGTGAGCTCAGGGCCAGCCTGAACTACAAAGCTAGACCCTGTCTCAAAAAGAAAAAAAAAAAAAAAGAAATTTATCAAAACAATAGACCTAATAAACAGGTACACAGAATGTGTGAGATATAAGAGAAATGTGCGAAAATTGGTTTCATTTCTGTTTATTAGTAATGAGTAATCAAAAATAAAATTAATGGGCTGGAGGTTTAGCATCAGTGATGCCGGTGCCTGCCTCGCAAGCGCAAGGTCCTGAGTTCAATCCCCGGTAACCACATACAGTGCTGGGCATGGAGACTCATGCCCATCAGCCATCAATACCACATACCACAGTGCCGGGCATGGTGGCGCACGCCTGTCATCCCAGCACTCGGGAGGCAGAGACAGGAGGATTGCTGAGTTCGAGGCTTGCCTGGGCTACATAGTGAGCTCAGAGCCAGCCTGAATTATAAAGCGAGACCCTGTCTCAAAAAAAAAATAAAAATAATATTAATACTGGGAGCTAGGGATTTAGCTCAAGTGGTACGGCACCAACCTTGGACACACAAGGGCCTGAGTTTGATCCCTGGTAGCCCTCAAAAAATAATAATAAAAAATAAAATAAAATAACATTAATATAATTTGAGTTAACACTATAATCAAAAACAATACAATATTTAGAAAGTATAACTGTTTTACACTTAAAATCACAAAACATCACCAAGGAATATTCAAAAGTTCTAAATGAGAGAATTGCTGGGTGTGGAGATTAGCTCAGTTATTCTGGAGCCTGCCTCCCAAGCACAGGGTACTGAGTTCAATCCCTAGTACTAAAAATAAATTTTAAAATAAATAAATAAATAAATGAGAGCATTTCAAGCTGATGAATTGAAAAACTCGAATTTACTTAAATTTTTTAATTTATTTTTTTATTTTTTGAGACAGGGTCTCACTTTGTAGTTCAGGCTGGCCCTGAGCTCACTATGTAGCCCAGGCAAGCCTCGAACTCAGCAGTCCTCCTGTCTCTGCCTCCCGAGTGCTGGGATTACAGGCATGGGCCACCACGCCTGGCTACCTAAATTTATTTATAGATTCAATGAAGGCTATGACAAAATTCCAAAAATCCCAGTGGGTTTCTTTCTTTCCTTCCTTCCTTGATTTCTTTCTCTCTTTCTCGGTTTTTCTTTATTTGGTCTAGTACTGGGGAATCAAACTCAGGACCTTGTATTTATAAGCCAGTTACCAGAACCACTGAGCTAGATCCCCAGCCCTCTTTCCCTCCTTTTATTTCTTTCTTTTGTTCTTTCTTTCTGTCTTTCTGCTCTTCCTGTCTTTCTTTTTTGGCAACCTGATAACCAATTATAAAATTTACATAGAAATGCAAAACATCTTGGGCCAGAGATTTAGCTCAGTGGTTCCAGGGCCCACCTAGCAAACCGAAGGTCCCTGGTTTGATACCCGGTAACCACATACAATAATACTGGGTGCGGTGACTCAGACCCACCAGCAATCAATACCACATACCAGAAATGCCAGGTTTGGTGGCTCCAACCTGTAATCCCAGCACTCAGGAGGCAGGAGGATTGCTGAGTTGGAAGGTTGCCTGGGCTACATAGTGAGCTCAGGGACAGCCTGAACTGCAAAAGGATATCCTTTCTCAAAACACTAAAAAAAAAAAAAAAAAAAAAAAGAATAACAGAATCAGAGAACTTTCATCTCCCAATTTCAAAACTAACTGTAAAGGTAAAGTATTCAAGACAATGTGGTACTGGCATAAGAGCAGACATCTAGATCAATGGAACACAATTCAAAAACGAATCCTTTTTTTTTGAGACAAGGTCTTGCTTTGTAGTTCAGGCTGGCCCTGAGCTCACTATGTAGCCCAAGCTGACCTTGAACTCACAACAATCCTGCCTCTGCCTCCTGAGTGCTGGAATTACAGGTGTGAGCTACCATGCCTGGCACTGTGGTGTGTGGCACCAGGGATCAAACTCTGGACCTTGTGCTTGCCAGGCATATGCTCGAGCCACGGAGCTAAATAAATCCCCAGCCCCTGAATCCTTATATTTATTTCTTCTTTTTCTTATATTTATATGTTATTTATGATGACTTGAACAAATTTTTGTGCTACTAGGGATTGAAATCAGAGCTTTACATGGAGCTGCATTCTTAGACTTTGTTAAATTTTTTTCTTTTTTGCTTTTTGGAGACAGGGTCTCGCTTTGTAGTTCAGGCTGGCCCTGAGCTCACTATGGTGCCCAGGCAAGCCGCTGTGAACTCAGCAATTCTTCTGTCTCTGCCTCCCGAGTGCTGGGATGACAGGCGTGAGCCACCACGTCTGGCATTGTGGTATGCCGTGTTGATTGTTGGTGGGTGTGTCTCCACGCCCAGCTTTATATGTGGTTACCGGGGCTCGAACTCAGGACCTTGCGCTTGCGAGGCAGGCACCCGAACCACCGAGCTAACCCTCCGGCCCTGTTAATTTTTTTATTCTTTTATTTTTTCCTGTGTTGAGTTTATTGGTACATTTTAGGTATACAATATGATCACCTTGGAAATTGAGAATTTGTATCTGCACCTGATATACCTTGATTACTATTTTTTCCCATTCCTCTGCCCTCTCTATAACCCCCCTCTCCCTGTATACTTAAGCTTTGTTTCCATTTTTTTTGTTTTACCATGAAAGTTTTCTTTCCATTCTTTACTTTCCCCTGCCCTCCTTTCCCTTTTCCCTTTTTTGCCCTATTTCACAGCACCTGTCATTCAAGGAGTTGGGTTTAGAGGGGACAACTTGGAGAGCTGGATGAAATGAGAGACCTTGAAGCAGCAGCAGTGCGGATACATTAGATCTGAAAAACATGAGGAAAAAGAGCTGTGAAGAAGTCTTCTTGTGTCTTATGAAAGTACTAGATGCTCCTCAAACACTTTCTCTCATGTGTGTCAGCTATTTTTTTTTTTTTTGAGTCAGGGTCTCCCTTTGTAGTTCAGGCTGGCCTTGAGCTCACTATGTAGCTCAGGCAAGCCTTGAAGTCAGCAATCCTCCTGCTTCTGCCTCCCGAGTGCTGGGATTACAGGCATAAACCACCATGCCTGGCATTGTTGTATGTGATTACTGGAATCCAACCAGGAACCTTGTGCTTGCTAGGCAGGTGCCAGAACCACTGGGCCAAATCTCTGACCCTTGTTAAATTTTTTCTGAGACAAAGTCTTGCTAAACTACCCTGGATAGGCTTGAAGTTGTGATCTTCCCTGTTCTTGTCTCATCAATAAGAAAATGGGAAAAATGGGTCAAATATGTGAATATATTTTAGCAAAAAAGATATTAAGAAAAGCACATAAAATTGTTCATATCATTTATTATGAAGGAAATTCAAATCAAAACTATATCGATATACCATCCCACATGCAGTGGGATAGCTACAAAAATTAAAACAAGCAATAACAAACATTGAATAGAACATACAAACATTGGAGTACGCCCCCCACAGAACCTAGCAATCCCACTCTCAGGTACACACCCAAGGGAAACAATAACATAGCCACAAAAAGTTTTTGTGTAAAATTTCATAACAGCACTATTCAGAATAGTCAGTTAATCTGAGCTCCTTAAGTGTTCATCAATTAATGAATGAGTAGTCAATATGTACTGTAGCCATAAAATGAAACAGGGAGCGCTCGGAGTAGTGTGGAAGCATTTAAGGCAAAGAAAACAGAACGTGCAGCAGGAGTTGACCTGCATGTGCTTTATAGACTCTATAATAAAAAAGAGGGCTTTATCCTAGCTGCAGTGGAAAGCCACTGGCGAATTACAAATGTGTAGGTGTGTGCTCACCGGGGAGGAGAGGATATGCCCTTGCCTCTTGCTGCCTTATAAAGATATGGTAGTACAAACTACAGATGCTGTGGTGCATGTGTGTAGTCCCAGCTACTGGAGACCAGAGCAGAGATACTGTTGGCACCAAGGAGTTTGGGGGCAACCTGGGCCACAAGTGAGACCTCATCTCAAAAACACAAATAAAGGGCCGGAGGGTTAGCTCAGTGGTTCCAGCACCTGCCTCGCAAGCGTAAGGACCTGAGTTTGATCCCCGGTTACCACATATAATGCTGGACGTGGTGGCTCATGCCTGTAATCCCAGCACTCGGGAGGCAGAGACAGGAGGATTGCTGAGTTCGCAGTGGCTTGCCTGGGCACCATAGTGAGCTCAGGGCCAGCCTGAACTACAAAGCAAGACCCTGTCTCCAAAAAGCAAAAAAAAAAAAAAAAAAAAACAACAAAAAAAAACCACAAATAAAATTGGGGGTAGTGGTGCATGCTTTTAAGCTCAGAACTCAGGAGGCTGAGGCAGGAAGATCTCTGCAAGTCTGAGGCCATTGTGAGCTATATAGCGAGTCCAAGGCCACCCTGAATTACACAGAATGACCTTGTCTCAATCAATCAATTGATCAATCAAACAGGCTGGGGATGTAATTTAGTGCAAGGCCCCTGGATTCAATCTTTAGTACTGGAAAACAAAAGCAGCAATGACAAAAACAAAACTTAGACTATAGCTCAGTAACAGACTGCTAGTCCAGCATACATGAGGCCCTTCCACTCATAGCATTGCTGAATGGGGAAGGGCATACAGGCTGGGATGCTTGCCCTGTATTATACTTACTCCATGCTAGTTCCCTGTGCCTCAGAATATGACTGCATTTGGAGAAAGGCTTTTGAAAGAGGTAATTGGGTTATAAGAAAGTCATTAAGGTGGGCCAAATCTAATATAACTGTGTCTTTTTAGGGAGGAGAAATTTGGACACAGACACACAACAACAAAGGGAAAGATCATGTGAAGACAAAAGGAGAAAAGGACCATCTATAAGCTGAGGAGAAAGGCCTCGGGAGAAACCCACACTGGTGACATCTCAGTCTTGTGCTCCTAACTTTCAGAACTGTACGAACTTCATTTGGGAAGCTCTAGGTACCGCATTCAGACATGGAAGCCTAAGCAAACTGATGCAGCCTGCAAAAGAGAGTGGCTTCGTCATGGCAGTATTTCTAAACTTTTTTTTTTTTGCTTTTTGGAGACAGGGTCTTGCTTTGTAGTGCAGGCTGGCCCTGAGCTCACTATGGTGCCCAGGCAAGCCACTGCGAACTCAGCAATCCTCCCATCTCTGCCTCCCGAGTGCTGGGATTACAGGCGTGAGCCACCACGCCCAGCATTATATGTGGTAACCGGGGATCGAACTCAGGTCCTTACGCTTGCGAGGCAGGTGCCGGAACCACTGAGCTAACCCTCCGGCCCATTTCTAAACTTTTGATCTCAGAACCTTTTTATATACTTTTAATTTATTCATCTATTTTTCCTTTCCCCTATGTACTTTTCTTTTTTCTTTCCTTCTCTCTCTCTCTGTCTCTCTCTTTCCTTTTCTCTTTCTTTCTTTCTTCCTCCCTCCCTCCCTCTCTCTCTCCCTCTCCCTCTCTCTCTTTCTTTCTTTCTTTTTAGTGTTTTGAGTCAGGGTCATCCTTTGTAGTTCAGGCTGGCCCCAAACTTAGTATGTAGCCCAGGCTACCCTTGAACTCACAGCAATCCTCCTGCCTCTGCCTCCCCGAGTGCTGGGATGACAGCCATGAGTCAACACACCCAACATTGTGGTATGTGGTACTGAGGATTGAATTTGGGACTTTGTGCTTGCCAGGCAGATGCTGGAACCACTGAACTAAATCCCTGGCCCAGCCCCAGTGTACTTTTTTTTTTTTTTTTTTTGAGACAGGGTCTCGCTTTGTAGTTCAGGCTGGCCCTGAGCTCACTATATAGTACAGGCAAGCCTCAAACTCAGCAATCCTCCTGTCTCTGCCTCTTGAGTGCTGGGATTATAGGCGTGAGCTACCACGCCCGGCACTGTGGTATGTGGTATTGATTGTTGGTGGGCATGAGTCTCCACGCCCAGCATTATATATGGTTTCCAGGGATCGAATTTAGGACCTTGAGTTTGTGAGGCAGGCGCTGGCACCACTGAGCTAACCCTCCAGCCCAATGTACTTTAAAAAAAAGTTTTTATTGTGGTATAGGTACTTTTTATGTACACATCATGATCACAATCAACATTGAAAATTTGTACCAGTAGGGCCAGAGATTTAGCTCAGTGGTTCCGCCACCTGCCTAGCAAGTGCAAGGTCCCTGGTTCCATCCAGTAACCACATAGAATGACATGATATTGGGCGTGGTGACTTACGCCCACCAGCAATTAGTACCACACCCCACGATGCTGGGCGTGGTGGCTCACACCTCTAATCCCAGCACTCGGGAGGCAGAGGCAAGAGGATTGCTGAGTTCCAGATTTGCCTGGGCTATACAGTGAGCTCAGGGCCAACCTGAACTACAAAGCGAGACCCTGTCTCAAAAAAAAAAAAGGAAATTTGCCAGGCGTGGTGGCTCATGCCTGTAATCCCAGCACTCGGAGGCAGAGGCAGGAGTACCGCTGAGTTCGAGGTTTGCCTGGACTACATAGTGAGTTAAGGGCGAGCCTGAACTACCAAGCGAGATCTTGTCTCAAAAAAAAAAAAAAAGAAAATTTGTACCAGTATATGACATGACTTCTCATTTTTCCCATTCCCTTACCCACCCTACAACTCCCTCACCCCATATATACATGAGTTTGTTTCCACTCCTATGTACTTTTTATCAGCATAAATTTGTGATACCTGATAATTACATGTATCAGGGAGGACTGGTAAACCTACATATCCCATTTTTTTTTTTTTGAGACAGGGTCTCGCTTTGTAGTTCAGGCTGGCCCTGAGCTCACTATGTAGCCCAGGCAAGCCTCGAACTCAGCAATCCTCCTGCCTCTGCCTCCCGAGTGCTGGGATTACAGGCGTGAGCCACCACGCCCGGTTTACATATCCCATTTTAACCATTTCTACTTCCTCTTCCCCTTTCCACCCTCGCATCGCCCCATCTGCAAACCCCTTCCTGTCTCCACAAAGTTCCTGTTTCCTATCATCTCTCTCAATTATGTATGTATGTATGTATGTATGTATGTATGTATGTATGTGTGTATTTATGAGATAAGTTCTAACCATGTAACTCAGGCTGGCCTCAAACTCAGGGCAATCCTCCTGCTTCTGCCTCCTGAGGGCTGGGATTACAGGTGTGCACCACCACCCCTGGTTTATTTATTTCATTTTTTTGAAGGACTTGGTCTTGCCATGTTGCCCAGGCTGCCCTGGAACTCTCAAACTCAAGCAATCCTCGTACTTCAGCTGGGTGGAGCCAGGACTGTAGGCATACACCTGCTGCATTTGACAATGATTCAGCAATTCCAAGGAATTTTCCATGGGTTGTGCCACTGTTCTTATGGGCTTTTACCACTTTAGCAAATACAACTGAGAAAAACTTAAACTATTTAAATAATTTTATATATATATATATATATATATATATATATATCTTGGGTGTGATGGTGCACATTTGTAATACAAGCACTATGAGAGGCTGAGGCAGGAGGATCTCAAATTTGAGCACAGTGTGGACAATTTAGTGACTTATTTAGATCCTATCTCAAAAATTGAAAGTGTGCTGGCCGGGCGTGGTGGTTCACGCCTGTCATCCCAGCACTTGGGAGGCAGAGACAGGAGGATTGCTGAGTTCAAAGCTTGCCTAGTCTACATAGTGAACTCAGAGCCAGCCCGAAATACAAAGCAAGACCCTGTCTCACAAAAAAAAAAAAACAAAACACTGAAAGTGTGCTGGGGCTGTGGTGTACTGCAAAGGCTTAACTCTCTGGGACTCCTTGTATATAATTAAATCCTCATACTTGCTCCTAACATTCAATCTGCTGTGACATCATGTTGTGTAGACTCCAGACTACTGTCTGTACATGAGAGAATAAGAGCATCTAATATTTTGGTATTTTAAAAATCAGTTTGACTTTAGGGATGATCCACTAACTGGGTACATAAGGCTTTCATGAATACTCAAACTTTTTTTTTTTTTTTTTAGTTTTTTGAGACAGGGTCTTGCTTTGTAGTTCAGACTGTCCTTGAACTCACTATGTAGCCCAGGCAAGCCTTGAACTCACAGCAATCCTCCTGCCTCTGCCTCCCGAGTGCTGGGATGACAGGCGTGAGCCACCATGCAGGGCATGTATTCACTTATTGTTGATTACACCCTCATTTTGGTTCTTTCAGGCTATTATAATAATTAGCACAGGCTGTGTCAAGAGAAAATTTTTTTTCTCTAGCTGGGTGTGGTGGCTCACACCTGTAATCCCAGCATTTGGGAGAGAGAGATTTTCTTTTTCCTCACAATGCTGTGAGGTTGGAACTCTTCCTCTCTCTTTAGTTTTATGTTTTTGAGACAGGGCCTCATTACATAGCCCGGGCTGGCCTTGAACTCATAACGATCTTTCTCCTTCAGTCTCCTGAGTGCTGGGATCAGAGGTGTGCACCACCACCTATGGTTTGAGGATTTAGAAAGTTACTAATCCCATGCATGAAGGAGGCCCTGCCCTTCTTCATGACCTAATCACTTTCCAAAGGCCCCACCTCCTGACACTCTCACCTTGGAGGTTAGGATTTCAACATACGGCTTTGGGAAGAACATAATATTCAGCACATAGTGCTCTTTGCACTAAAATATCAGCTCCAGGCAGGCAAGAACTTTTGCCTTTTTCTTTACTTTTTTATCCACTACCTAAAATAGTGCTTTAGGAGTAGACACAGAATAAATATTTGCGAAGTGAATTCTGAAGAAAGGGTCTTTATAACAAGATAATTTAAAAAATCTACTCTTTGTTTCTGGTATTTAATTTCTTTTAGGGGGTTACTGAGAATTGAACCCGGGGCACTGAGCTACATCTCTAGCTCTTTCTTTTTTTTTTTGAGACAGGGTCTCGCTTTGTAGTTCAGGCTGGCTCTGAGCTCACTATGTAGCCCAGGCAAGCCTTGAACTCAGCAATCCTCCTGCCTCTGCCTCCCTAGTGCTGCGATGGCAGGCATGAGCCACCACGCCCAGCACTGTGGTATGTGGTATTAATGACTGGTGGGCGTGAGTCTCACTTTGTAGTTCAGGTTGGCCCTCGCTCACTCTGTAGCCCAGGCAAGCCTCAAACTCAGCAATCCTCCTGTCTCTGCCTCCCGAGTGCTGGGATGACAGGCGTGAGCCACCACGCCCGGCTCTAGCTCTTTCTTTATAGGTGATACGGGTCTTGCTAAGTCTCCAAATTGTACAGGCTGGATTTGAAATTGTTAATCTCTTGCTTCAACCTCCCTGACTCTGAGTGCTGGGATTAAAGGTGTGAGCCACCATGTCTGTTTGACAGCTTTACTATTTATTTATATCTAGATGTTTGGGCAGGAATTCATTTTGGAGTTAAAAAAAAGGGGTATGGATTCAGATTTCTTCCCCATTAAATAGCTCTCTAATTGCTTCAACACAATTTATTGAAAAATCTATCGTCTCTTACCTCTGAACATATTCCCTTTTTTATTTTTATTTTATTTTATTTTATTTTTTGAGACAGGGTCTCTCTTTGTATTTCAGACTGGCCCTGAGTTCACTATGCAGCTCAGCCAAACTTCAAACTCACAGCACTCCTCCTGCCTCTGCCCACCCAAGTGCTGGGATCACAGGCGTGAGCCACCACGCCCAGCACTGTGGTGTATGGTACCAGGATCTAACCAGGGATTTTGCACTTGGTAGGCAGATGCCGGAGATACTGAGCTAAATCCCTGGCCCTAGAAATACTTCTCTTTGCTTGCTTGCTTGCTTGCTTCCTTCCTTTCTTCCTTCCTTTCTTCCTTCCTTCCTTCCTGACAGGCATGAGCCACCATGCCCGGCACTTCTTTCCCTCCCTCCCTCCCTCCCTCCCTCCCTTCCTTCCTTCTTTCCTTCCTTCCTTTCTTTTTTGACAGGGTCTCACTTTGCAGCCCAGCAAGCCCAGAACTCACCAGTCCTCCTGCCTCTGCCTCCCGAATGCTGGGATCTTTAAGTAATTTTTGCCGTCTTGGGCAGTTCCCACCTACTGTTAGTATGAATGATTTACCTAACTCTGTGACAGCTAGACATGATTTTTGCTTTATAAATTTCTGCTTGCTGAGGAAAAAAACAAGTACAAATATTTGTGTCTTGGTGAGCATTATTCCCTCCATTAGTATTAAAAACTCAGAGCTAGTTTCAAAGCACCACTTTTGGGAGGCTCATGAAGTACCTGAGGATTATTTATGGCAACCTGATGACAAATATCCTAATCCACTGTAGGCAGGTAACCTCAAGTAGGAAGAATTTGCAAAGTGGCCCTCATCCATAAATTCAATTATCCACTCAAGATAAATTAATAACATTACCCAAGTGTGGTGCCACACGCCTATAATCCCAGCACTCAGGAGGCAGAGGCAGGAGGCTTACTATGAGTTTGAGACCAGCCCGGGCTACAGAGTGAGTTTGAGGTCAACCTAAACTACAAAGAGAAATCCTGTCTCAAAAAAACAAAACACCAGCACTCAGGAGGCAGAGACAGGAGGATTGCTGAGTTCGAGCTTGCCTGGGCTACATAGTGAGCTGAGGGCCAGCCTGGACTACAAAGTGAGACCCTGTCTCAAACAAACAAACAAACAAACAAACAAACAAAACCAAAACAAACCAATAACACTTTAGCATATTTTCTTCCAGTTATTTTTCTCCCTACACATATTTTAGTAGTTTATATTCTGTGACTGAGGGCATTCATTTTGTTTCATACTCTGTTCTCTGGTGGTTTCATCCATTGTGAAGGCTTACTATCTCTAGGGTGGCAATTTAGCATAGATCTGTAGAGCATAGAATATAGAAAGTAAAATGTGTGTTTAGAGATAAGGACAGATGACCTAAGACTATACACTGTGCTCAACACATAGGAATGCGACCATCTGATAAGTAACCCCTGGAACACAAAGGAGAATATAAGGAGGCTGGACCAAAGACTGACAGCCAGACGGCCCCAGGGATATCAAGGTGCTGCCCGACGGACGTCTGACGGACGTCTGACTCCTCACGACCACACTGAGGACCGTCACCCCCAAAACTGGGATATTCCACCAGCGGCCTAGAATATCTGAACCTGGTGTAGAGCATGGTAGGAAAACTCGGGTTTTAGGTCATGGGATTTACTTGGGTTGACTTTACGTTGCTTACTTTATTTACTTGGGTAGTGATTTCACATTTGATATACCAGGTTTTCCAGGGATATTTTACCTGGGATTTGATATTCATTTAGTGTGCTATGAAGCCTACCTTCTTTATTGTTTGTTAGACTTTATTACCAATAAACATCGTTTGGATAGAGCAACCCAGGCCTGAGTCTCCTTACCTAATTCCTGCTCGCGACAAGATCCTTACTCCAAGCGTCAGATTTCTCTACCTCATACTCTACCCCAAACTTGCTTCTCTGTAACTATTTGGGTAAATGGCCATCAGTGTCTGTCCGATTAATTCCAGATACTCAGGAGTCATTCACAGTGATTTCCACTGCCTCCTCCTGGTTGGATCCCCATCTGCTTAGTCCATTCAGCCTGCTGTAACAAAATGCCAAAAAATGAGTAGTTTATAAATAAAAACATTGTATCACACTGCTCTGGAGAATGGGAAGTCCAAGATCAAAGTACTGGCCACCCACAGATGGTTCTTTCTCAGTGTCCCAACACTGTGAAATGTGACACTTTTCTAGGGGACCCATGACTCCACTTCCTAATACCACCACTTGGAGACTAGAGTTTCAACAAAGGAGTTAAGGGAGGATGCCGAGGTTCACAGGTCTTGTGACACTATCCGATTCATTAACAAATCATGTCCTCATACCTGCATATTCAACCAGCAATCGTTCTTTCCTCTCCGTGGCCACTGCCACCACCTTCATTCAAGCCACGGTCCCCCAGTCTTCCCCACAGTTCTAATGGTCTCTCTGCTTCTGCATATTACCCTTTTAAAGAGTTCACAGGTCCTGCATGCCATGGCTCCCTCATTTACTTTCCGTAAGTTCTTAACTACTCTGGCGCTCTTTCTGTTCCTCCACACAGGCGGATCTCTTTCCCTCCTCTTTGGCTTAGCTTTTCTTTTTTGTTGTTGTTAATTTAAATTTTTTATTTTCTGAAAGGCTTTTCCCTCAGCTCTGACTTCTAAAGTCACCCAGCAGATGGATCTGTCCCGATGTTTTAAGCAGATTTGGTCTCCCTAACATTGTTCACTGTCCTTCCTGGTACTAATCACGATATGCACGTAGCGGTCGTTAAGTATGTTTTTTGTTTAGTTTTTAAAGAAATTAAAAATATTTCCATTATTCTTCCTCTAGTAACGAGCAGATAAAATACAGGATGCCCAGTTAAATTTCAATTTCGGATAAGCAATGAATACTTTATATATAATATTTCGGGCATATACATTACTTGTTATCTGCCATTCGATCTTAACTTTGCTTCCTGTAATTTTATTTACTAAATTTGACAGTTTTAACTCAAGAGGTGCCTAGTCTTGGTCTTACTAGTTATGAGTCGTACCTTCAGGCCTAACCCAGGACGTGGTATTTAGTAGGTGCTCAGTAATTGTTCGGTGTGAACACTTTGCGTGCAGGTTACGATCTTTTCTCACCTGCTGCTTATTTATCACAATCTCTCCCACTCACTGAAAATTTGTTCAACATCAGTTTGGCAAATATATTGGATCACCTAAACTTCTTTGTTTTCCGTTTCTGCAAAATTGGCTTGTTAAGTAGCTACTCTTACCATATTGGTTCCATTAAAAGTTAATGGAAAACAAAGTTTTGCACCGTTGCCGGCTCACTAGGACGGCCAAAAAATTTCACTTCTTTATTACATGAAGCACGTGAATTACCTTAACACAAAGCAAAAACGCGCGTTAGAGAGAATGGGTGGGGGTAGGGAAAACGGTTAGATCGGGCGCCGGCTAGAACGCCCAGGGTTTAGGGAAAGGGGAGGAGCGAAACGAGAATGACGTAGAAGACAGCCAATAAGGAGGCTGAGAACCGCTCCCCCCTCCCTTCATGTTTCAAATTCTAAGCTTCGTTTCCATCCGGGTCCTTTAGCCTCGTTCCCGGGTACTATAAAGTTTGCTGTCTCCTTTGTTCGCCCTCGTTGCGCAGTACTGCTAGCGGCTTCTCACTCCTGTTCCCCTACTCGATAGCTGTCACTTGTCCCGGGCTGCTTGGTCAGCCCCTATTGGCGAGCTCGTAGGAGCTTGAGACCGTCGCTACCTTTCTGGTACGTGTTTCCTTAGTCCGTTTTTCTCATGCACTCTTGCCACGTTAGGGTTGGGGATTATCTCTGGAGATGAGGGTGGCAGGCGCCATTTTAAGACGCCCAAAGGTGCCGACCTAGGTAATAAGGCCACGGGGGGGGGGGTCGAAGGGAAACCCAGCGGGGGGGCCGCTTCGTCGAAGTCTGGCGCCGGGAAGTTTGGCTGTGCCCTGCGGGCGCGGGGGCGGAGGTCAAGCCTTTGTGGGCTGGAGCGGGGCGCAAAGCTACCGCACCACCGCGGTACTTGCGTCGTGATGGCGCAGGCCGTGGCCAGGAGGACTTGAATGCGACCTCCTTTTTAAGGAGGGTCCCTGTAAAGGAAGCTCTAACCGGCCTTGTGGACCAAAGTTAGTTGCCTGACGAGTGTCGGTGATTCTGGGCTCAGTCCAAGTGTCGCCATTTTGTCTTCCACGCGCCCCCCCCCCCCCGGTACTGGGGATCGAACTCCGGACCTTGCGCTCGCCAGGCAGGCGCGGCGCCACTGAGCTAAAGCCCCGGCTCCACGCGGTTCTTAATAACGAGTCTTAATTGGATTCCGCCGCAACCTTCGAGCGGTGAGAGTTACTAGTCCGCACGGATGCGTGCGGGAGTTCCGTTATTTAATCAGAAACATGGTCAGTTTGTTTCTATTTTTTAGTGAGACTGTAACCTTGCGGGTGGGGGCTGGTGAACATGAGGCACAATTTGGCTCGAATTGAAAATTTCTGCTATTAGAAGTACTGGGGAATATTAATAAGAAAGGGTTCTATTGTAAGAAAGCCATTGATGTGTGTTGAGGTCTTGTGTCTGCCCAGCGACCTTGAATGAGTTGGTAGTTCGACACCAGCGCTACGCCTGGAGCTGGGGGGTTAAGTAATTGAATCTCTAAAAAGGCAACAAATGGACGATTAAAACTAAAGTTGCCTTTTTCAAGCATCGAGTAGCTGTTAATTGATGAAAAACAGCCAAAGGAGATTAAGGTTAATGGCGAAAATTAGATTGGCTCTTTTAACCAGTTTAAAGTGCGCTGTTATATACTCCTTGGTTTAAATTGGTGTCCAACTGCGTTTGAAGCGTATCTCGGTCCCTTTAGTTATTTAAAGATGGAAGTTTAGATAGAACCTGACAAATGAGCCACAAATGAGGGGACCATGAAATTTAGGGAACATTCTCAAGGAAGGTAATACTACTGTATTCTTTTTCAGCAGACTCACCAGGGGAAAAAAATGGTTGAAGCGGATCGCCCAGGAAAGCTCTTTATTGGTGGGCTTAATACAGAAACAAACGAGAAAGCCCTTGAAGCAGTATTTGGAAAATATGGACGGATCGTAGAAGGTGAATTACCTGATACTACCTGCGTGGTAATTGTAATTAAAAGAAGCTGTGATGAATTTGTTTGCATTGATCATCTGACATGATAATGTATTTTGTCCTCTAAGAAGTTCTGAGCTTTGTCTTAGCAAGATTTACTTTACATTGTTGCATTTGAAGTAGAGTAACACTTTTTTTTCCTTAAATTGTATTGTAGTACTCTTGATGAAGGACCGAGAAACTAATAAATCACGAGGATTTGCTTTTGTTACGTTTGAAAGCCCAGCAGATGCTAAGGATGCAGCTAGGGACATGAATGGAAAGGTGAGTCTTCTCCACAGTGATTGAGGGCAGTGTGTCCTACTGCATGCGACCCTGTGTCCAAGTCTGGCCAAGGGGAACTGTTTGTATATAGACTTGTCCAGAACCTGATTGTAGCAATTTGAGTTACTGTTCTGAAGTGTGTTGTCTAATTCCAAGCTCAAATTTTGTAGCCAAAATTGTGGATTATATAATTCTATGTTATATGGTACCGTATTTTTTTATGGGATCCATGTATCATAAGTTGATTTTTAATCTGGTTATTTTGATCATAAGCTGACACCTAGGCCTGTTTTAAGTTGTACTGTACAGTGTAGTAAAAGTCTTATTTATAAAAATACTGTTTCTACTAGTTTTTTTCTTTTAAGTACAATTTAATAACAATTTTAAGGGATTTGTTGGTGTTACATACTGGGTCTGCAAATTCCCTTTAAATCTCCATATAATCATTTTGGTGTTGAGAATTTAACCCAGGACTTTCCACACTGAGCTTTGTCCTCAGTCTTTTTTTGTTCCTAGTTGCGAGTTTCACTAGTGCCCAGGCCTTGAGGTGCCAGCCATGTGTTAATGCAATTTAACCATCGTGATAATTTTTTTTCTGTTTAAAGTCCTTAGATGGAAAAGCTATCAAGGTGGAACAAGCCACCAAACCATCATTTGAAAGTGGTAGACGTGGACCACCTCCACCTCCAAGAAGCAGAGGCCCTCCCAGAGGTCTTAGAGGAGGAAGAGGAGGAAGTGGAGGAACTAGGGGACCTCCCTCACATGGAGGGCACATGGGTAATGATTTGGGTGGATCTCGGGCTGCAAATCCACAGCTTTTTGGATAAGTCCTTGTTAAAAAGCAAAGCCTCCTTCAATCCTTATTTGTGCACACTTGCTTACATATCTAAGTGATTATTACTTGAAAGAATCCCAGGTTAACTACATTGTTAATTGAAGTGATGGATCATTTACTGTTTCTGTAGGAAAAGTACTCTGAAAAAATTTTTTGATAGACATTGCACAGAACAAGAAAGTTTTCTTAAAAAAAACATTAAAACCACCTTTTATTGATATGACTTACATGTTTGACTTAAACAAATTTAAACTCTTTGTACTGGGCATTGAATCCAGGGTTTCAAGGACCCTGAGGATAAGAGCTTTTTCACTGAGCTACATCCTCAGCCCCTACAGTTGAAAATTAAAGCTACTCTCCTAGCTAAGTAAAGAAGTTTTTTCTTGATTGTTGTGATTATTAACAGATGCTTTTCTGTTCTAATGTAGATGATGGTGGCTATTCCATGAATTTTAACATGAGTTCTTCCAGAGGACCCCTTCCAGTGAAACGAGGACCACCGCCCCGAAGTGGGGGTCCTCCTCCTAAAAGATCGGCCCCTTCAGGACCAGTTCGCAGCAGTAGTGGAATGGGAGGAAGAGGTAAATGTTGGATGAGTAGTAATCTGCTATCATTAACACAGGAGTTGAGAATGAACTCAAAATGGTAACTGAGAACTGACTTCTGGATTCCAGGTGATCTAGTACACCTGGTGAATAAGCCCTGAAAAGATTTGAATGGGAAATTCTAGAGAAGAAAATACCTTGATGTGATCGACAACATATTGCTACATTTTTTAAATCTTAAAAATTTTAGTAGTACATATGTGCAATATGTGCAGTTACAGTCATCTTGTAGAGTGGGTACATGGACATAATAAAGCTTGTTTTTTTAAATTCCCTACCCCCCTTTATTTTGAGACAGGGCCTCATTTTTTGTAGTTGAGGCTGGCCCTGAACTCACTATGTGGTCCAGGGAAGCCTGGAACTCAGCAGTCCTCCTGCCTTTGCCTCCAGAGTGCTGGGATTACAGGCGTGAGCCTGTATTGTGTGGTTACCTGGATTGAACAAGAGACCTTGTGCTTGCAAGGCAGATGCCGGAACCACTGTAGTTAAGGCTAGTCTTGAACTCATGGTGATTCTCCTGCCTCAGTTTCCCAAATGTTGGGATTGCAGGCATGAGCCTCCAAGCCCAGTTAATATTACTGTTTTAAAGTCCCTGTTCTTCATAGGTTTAATGTACACTTTAGTTTGTGGCTTTGGCTAAGTTTTAAAAAATGATAATTTTTCTTTAAGCCCCTGTATCACGTGGAAGAGATAGTTACGGAGGCCCACCTCGAAGGGAACCCTTGCCCTCTCGCAGAGATGTTTATTTGTCTCCAAGAGATGATGGATATTCCACTAAAGACAGGTAAAAGTACAGCTTTTTTTTTTTGTTTGCTTTTTGGAGACAGGGTCTCGCTTTGTAGTTCAGGCTGGCCCTGAGCTCACTATGGTGCCCAGGCAAGCC
>PVIC010016584.1:0-11658 GCA_004025085.1 Thryonomys swinderianus | reverse complement strand
GTTGGGGGGGGGGGTCGGACTCAGGACCTTGGGCTTGCTAGGCAGGCGCCAGAACCACTGAGCCAAATCTCTGGCCCAAGTACAGCTTTTTTCATTAATGACTAGGGTAAAGGAGAGCCCATGAAAAAGCATAAACCAATTACTTTTGTTACTATAGTTATTCAAGCAGAGATTACCCAAGTTCCCGAGATACAAGAGATTATGCCCCACCACCAAGAGATTACACCTATCGTGACTATGGGCATTCCAGTTCACGTGATGACTATCCATCAAGAGGCTATAGGTGGGTGACTGTTTCCAGGCTTGATGATGAAAATTTGCTGTGAAAATTGATGATGCTTGGGACTTAAGAGTTTCTCTTTGATTTAGTGATAGAGATGGATATGGTCGGGATCGTGACTATTCAGACCACCCGAGTGGAGGCTCCTACAGAGATTCATATGAGAGTTATGGTAAGATACTGGTTAAGGGTCTTGAATATCACCAGCTTGAGTTTTTAGGTTCATAAGCCAGTTTTAATAGGCTGCGTGGTGCTTGCTTTTAAGGGGATGTTTGCTTGCTTTTAAAGGGGTTACTATCAGCTGGGCTTTTCCTAGCTTTGTGAGGGGCTTTTGTTTCTCTTAAGTTTTTTTTTCCTTTTGAGGCTGTTCGCTTGCTTTGGAGGGGATTTTGCTTGCTTTAAATTGGCAGCCTTATGTGTTTTCCCCCAACAGTGAAAATACAATTTAAAAATTTTATTAACAAGGTCAAATGTTTACCATTGTAATATGAAGGAAACTCTACAGTTCAAAATTGCAACTTATCACTGGAAAGTGGATGAGTGTCTACTATAAAATAACAAGCTGTCTGGAATATCCTCTTGAAATACACACCGTCTTCAGTCTTTTCAAACAAACATTAAAATCAATCCATTTCCGTATCTCAGGAGATGAGCAAATCCCTGTAATGGCCAGCAGTGGTAGAGTTTAAAACCTCCCAGTTGAGAAAGTAAACTTATAATACAAGAATTCTGTAAATTCAGATTTAAGTGTTGTATATATACAATTTATAGTGTTGCCATATTACCTGACCATTGACCCTGCAGGTAACTCACGTAGTGCTCCACCTACACGAGGGCCCCCGCCATCTTATGGTGGAAGCAGTCGCTATGATGATTACAGCAGCTCACGGGACGGATATGGTGGAAGTCGAGACAGTTACTCAAGCAGCCGAAGTGATCTCTACTCAAGTGGTCGTGATCGGGTTGGCAGACAAGAACGAGGGCTTCCCCCTTCTATGGAAAGGGGGTACCCTCCTCCACGTGATTCCTACAGCAGTTCAAGCCGCGGAGCACCAAGAGGTGGTGGCCGTGGAGGAAGCCGATCTGATAGAGGGGGAGGCAGAAGCAGATACTAGAAACAAACAAAACTTTGGACCAAAATCCCCGTTCAAAGAAACAAACAAAAAATGGAAACTTTCTGTCATAACTACCCAAGGACTACTAAAAGGAAAAATGTGTTACTTTTTTTTTTTAAGATTTCCTGTTAAGTTCCCCTTCATAATTTTTATGTTCTTGTGAGGAGAAAAGTAGAACATGTTTAAGTTTATTTGATTTTATGACTTGCTCAACAAGCAAATGTTTAAGTGTGTAAGGCTTGACTTGTTGTACTAGTGATGTAATTTTCCAAGTAAAAATATCCCTAAAGGCCACTTCATTAATTTGCCCAGTAAATAAGACAAGCAATTTTAAGATCTTCCACAAACATCTAGCCATCTAGATGTACATTGATTTCCACTGAGAGATAACTATTCTGCCTGTACAGACAAGCTAGTCATTAGAGGGGGGTCGGGGTATACTCTTAAGATTTCAGGGTGTCTTCCAACTGAAATCTCCATGTTCTCAGTATGAAAAAGCCTGAGATCAGATACCTATGTAAGGAAAGTGCTATTCACCCAGTAAATCCAAAAAAGCAAATGGATAATGCTGGCCATAATTTGCCTTTTTGACATTTCCTTGGGAATCTGCAAGACCTCCCCTTCCCCTTCCCCCAGTTAAGACCATTTAAGTGTGTGTTAAACAACTACAGAATACTAAATAAAAAGTTTGGCCAAAACCAACCATGAAGCTGCAAACGATGCTTGCTCTTACTGTTTCAAATTTTTGCAACTCTGTAGTGTCTCACTTTTAAAGGAACAGCTTGATTGCAAAGGAGAAATAGATAAGCAATGAAGTTATCTCCAACTTCCTAAAGGCTTATGACTTCTAAAAAGTGAATCTATCAGCATTCCACATCAGATTTAAAGCACCAATTGCCTGTGAAACAGCAAAGATGGTAAGCAAAGCAAACTAGTTTTTCCGTCTAAGTCGAAATTGAACACTTACCTTCCTCATAGTACAGTGAAACACTGTACCTCATGGCGATGGAAATGCCTCTAGATTAAAAAAAAAAAAAACTTTTGGAAAAGGAAATATTCACTAGCATATTAGAAGTCTTCCAAATTCAACACATGGATTTTTTTTTTTAAAGCATGTATGACACTTAAAGGCCTTAATACAGCTGTGTACCAATATCAGTCTGGGGCTTGGGAGGGGGTACTTTTTTAAAAAAATATTTTTGATGAAGACCTTTAAACATGCTTCATGTTTTGACATTTTTTTTTTCAAATTAGTCAAAAGTAAGAAATGGCTTACGTTTGGGGTCCCCCTTTCTTGCCCTGTAAGCCATTGCAACCCTGACCTTTAGTTGGATGCCTGACTTGTTTTAGTTCTATGAAACTACACTGTATGGAGAAAATCTATTGCAAGTGGTCTTTAAAAAGCAAAACCTGAGGCAGCATGACCCAGGTCCAGCCATGAAGTTGAAAAAGATCCTCTTGAATAGAGTAAACTTGAAGACCTCCAACTAAAAATCCTTGTACTGCATTTATTCCTTCAAATAAGGTTTTGTCCGTTCAACTTATGGATTTAACGTGGCAGTGCACCATTGGAACAGAATGAGAATCCATAAGCCATGCAACTTAACCATTTAAGCCATTCCAGTCCATCCCAAGCCAGTGAATCTTCACCACTTAAGAGAAGTAGTAGAACATGAAATACATTAAGCTGCAAGTCTGAACTTGCCTTTTCTTTCTGGAAAAGGGGGAAGTTATAGGCACATTTAGAACAATTTGCTTTGGAAAGATAACTGTTTTTCATGTATTTAATTTTTGCAGGTTGAGGACTATGGTCATTGTCATGGGGTGCTGATTTATTCACAGTAGATAAAGCTGGCATCAAGAGAAATGAAATGCTAAGGTAAGTTTTGAAAGCCATGGCCTTTGAAGATTTAAATGGTGTACCAACTTTGTTTAGTTGCATTGGGAAGCTTTTTTCCTCTCCATATGCAAAAGGGGGCTAATACCCAACTCCTGGAAATGAGGATACAGCTGTTGGAGTGTGTCATACTGGCACATCTCTGGAGTATAGAGTGAAGTTACATAGGGGTGTTTCTGTAATGTGCCAGTCAAAGCACTGTTTCCTACCCAGTTACTAGTGCTTCTTTACATGCAGGTGTTCTCTGACAGGAGCTGATGTTTTAGTGAGGAAATTTATGTGAGGCACAAGCTCGCTCTCCTGTCCTCTCGGTTTCTTGCCCTTCAGTACAGTCAAGAAACAAATTGAGAGTTCGGTACAATTGATAAGGCAGTTCAGTCTGAGAAACTCAGTTTTATTGGCATGATGACATTCAGCATAATTTTACAAAGCTGCGTTTACAGTAATGTGTGGCTGCTTTTTAAAGCTTGCACTTAAAGCTAATACTTTTTGATGAAGCTGAAACCCAGCAAGTACATAAGAATGGGGGGAGTATAGAGTACTTTGCAGTATAAAACAAGTCATGTAACTTGATCCCATGCTTTTTTACAGAGTTGTTGAAGCAGAAGAACGCTGACTGTCAATAAGGCACAACAGTTGCATAAGCAGTGTTCATCAGAATTGGTTTGGCACAGGCAGTAGGTTTTGTCTTAAAGGGTTTTTGTGAATCTCAGGAAGGCATCAGTGTTGATTAACACTCTAATGAGGGAGTGGTAGTTACAGTTGTCCAAATGGAGAAAGGGAAACAAATTGGTAAGTGGAGGTACTCAGGAAGTTCTCATGGCTATTTGTAGATTTTAGAGCTTTGGCTTTCATTTCATCTAGCTACAGTCATGGAAGCAACTCTGCATTTTTGAAAAAAAAATTACCACTTAGTATGAGAAAGTTAAATTAAGGGCTAGCATGTGTGAAGCCCTGGATTTGGTCACCCAACACAATGGCAAAAAAAGTTGAATCAAAAAATGGTAGCCATGAGTGGTAACTCTACCCAGTAGTGTCTGATTTTCAGAAAGTAGAACACTTTATTAGCGTATCAGAGAAAATGGTTACATTGTACAGCAAAACTGAAAGGAATAGCATCCAGAAATGAAAGTAACAACTTGAAACATTGCAAAGAATGCAAAGTACACTTGAAACTGAAAACACTGGCAACTTGACTACTGTCCCAGTTTTGGAAATCCTAATATTTTATTGCTTGGGAGACCAGAACAAAAACTAGAAATGACAGTGTTCTCCAGGAAATACTTGAGTAGTTCACTTAGAGAAGCCAACTCAATTTTTGAGATTTTTCCCTCCATAAAAGTTACTGTCATGCTTAATGTTTGTAATTGGCAAAAATAATCCAAAACTTTTAAACCTCATTGGTTTACATTCCTTATCACTGACCATGAGGATACTGACCAGTAATTGCATTTGAATAGAGATCTTAGTTTGTCTTCAGAAATCTAATTACTTGAGTTAGTGCTTTTCTGAGGGCTTTTTGGCCCTTGATATTTTACTGAGATTTCTAAGATAGTGTAGAATATAGACTAATTGTAGTATGAATGCTAAATTGAAAGGAGTATGCTTAAATGACTAGGCACCTTTTTTGGCAAACTGTTTACGGACCCAGCAGGCATAATTTTTTGTTCCCGTTGAGAAAAGAATCAGTCTTAATTCATCTGGCTTTATATTGGCTGTTAAAAGAAATGGAATGATAAAATGTCTTCCTTATTTGACTGGTAATGAAACAGAACTCTTAGGTATTATAGATCACGTCTTTTGGAATGTCTTTTGTATGGAAATCTAATAAAACTTTAACATACATCTTTCTGTGGCAGTGGGCTTTTTTTCATCTTTGAAATTGGAGACACTTAGGCTTTAAAGTGTTCAAGTCTTCCCCCAAGCATTAGTTCTGGTACAGTGCTGGCACTTGAACAGTTAGGGAATATCTAGTCACTGCAGAAGCCTGATTCCTTTATTGGGCAGTGACCTTCAGGTATACATTAAAGTCATTTGGATGATAGTTTTTAATCCTGACCATAAAAGTTAGATGGGAGCAAATGAACAAAGAATCTTCTGTAGTGCTCTTACCTGTTTACTGCTTGCCTTACAGGAAAAAGTGATCAGTGAATCCTACTTTGGACCAAAGGTTTTTTATTGATCAAAGATAAGATGATAGTGTATCAGTTTGCAATTTGTATGGAGTTTTTTCCTAACTTGTATTAAATATGCATTTGATGTTCGTTTGCACCTAAAGCAATGTTCATTTGGGTCCTGAAGCCAGTTAAGTCAGTGGGAAAAGATGCAGCTAACCATTGAGATGACTAAAAATCCCAAGTATTGTCATTTCTGTTAATAGCTTGCCCTGTGCTCCATGTTGGTTCCAGAAAAAGAACTCTTCTGCCCCATCAGTTCTTTTTTTTTTGGTCTGTGTGTGAGAGACATGGTCTCTCCTCACATATGAGGCTGGCCTAGGACATGGGATCATTGTGCCCAGCTCCCCAGGTGCTGGGATGGCAGACAAGTGCCACTCTACCCCATTAGTTACATCAATAGCAAGTGACTAATAATGAAGTTTTAAGGTAGAATTTAAATCAAGATGAGTAAGTACATGTCAAGAAAATGGTGATCTGATCCATTTCAGGAAGTTGGCTTGTCAGTTTTGGCCTTTCAAAGGTCACTTGAGTTTTTTTTCCTAATTTCCATAGGTGTACTTCACCTGTTCTCAACTAATGTAATTACAAGGTGTACTTTTCAAAGAAAGTGCTTTTTTTTTTTTTTAAATTCTGTTATTGGGCATTAAACCTAGGGCACTGGCATTGAGCTAACCTCCAACTCTTCAAAAATTTTCTGAAATGGGATCTTCATAAATTACCTAGCTTAGGTTTGAGCCTGGAATCTTGCTTTGTCTTCCCAGGGTGCTAGGGTTAAAAGGTGACCACTGCTGTGAGCTCAAATATCTTAATGTACAGATGTTGGGTACATAAAGTACTTGGCTCCGTCAAAAATTAGTGTGGTTGGGGCTGGAGATTAGCTCAGTGTTTCTGCTGCCTGCCTAGCAAGCGCAAGGCCCCTGGTTTGATCCTGGTAACCACACACAATATGTTATTGGGTGTGGTGACTCAGGCCCACCAGCAATCAGTACCACACCCCACAGTGCTGGGCATGGTGGCTCACACCTGTAATCCCAGCACTAGGGAGCCAGAGACAGGAGGATTGCTGAGTTCGAAGCTTTCCTAGGCTACATAGTGAGCTCAGAGCCAGCCTGAACTACAAAGTGAGGCCCTGTCTCAAAAAAAAAAAAAAAAAGGTTTAGCCTTCTGATGGGGACCCTGGGCCTGGTTTGGGGCTGTTAGAGAATGAGTGTTCTTACATTAATCTTTGTCTATATGTATGTATGTACTCAAAAGTGAGTGGAACCGTCTGGTGAAGGGTGATGTATACTTCAAAGGAAATTCCTGTTTTATTCCTAAATTTACCAACTCTAAGTTGATGCTGCCCCATACTTGTCATTTGGGGGATTGTTGGTTTATCCATTCTGGTGTGTGCCTTGTGATTTTGATATGTATTTCCCTGAGGAATAAGGAGTGGCATGTTTTAAAACATAAGCCATTATAGGGCTAGGGGTTTAGCTCAGTGGTTCTGGCGTCTTCCTGGCAAGCGCAAGGTTCTGAGTTCAATCCCTGGTAATCAACATAGCACAGTGCTGGGTGTGGTGACTCAACACCTGTAATCCCAGCACTGGGGAGGCAGAGGGAGGAGAATTGTGAGTTTGAGGCTTGCCTAGACTACGTAGTGAGCTCAGGGCAAGTCTGAACTACAAAGCAAGACCCTGACTCAAAAAAAAGCCATTAGGGTGGGAGATTAGCTCAGTGGTTCCAGCGCCTGCCTTGCAAGCGCAAGGTCCTGAGTTAGATCCCTGGTAACCACATACAGTGCTGGGCGTGGAGACTCAGCCTGTCATCCCAGCACTCGGGAGGCAGAGACAGGAGGATTGCTGAGTTCGAGGCTTGCCTGGGCTGTATAGTGAGCTCAGGGCCAGCCTGAACTATAAAGCGAGACCCCTGTCTCCAAAACCAAACCATGATTATATATTGGGCATATATTTTCATTTCTTCTGCAGAAATTAATTGGTCAGCTGATGGTAATTAGTTTTTAAGAAATTGACAAATAATGTCCTCTGTGATTGTACCATTTTTGTCATTAGCAGTTTCTGAGCATTTGTGTTGTTTCACAGCAGCCTTTCCAACGTGTATGGTACATTTATGATATACTTTTCCAAAAGTCAGCTTTTTGAGGTGATTTTAAATTTCAGAAAAGTTGTAAAGATACTATAATCTTTCCATATGTGCTTCCAGTTTCTCATAATTTTAGTAGTATCTTACATGACTACATTTTTCAAAATTAAAAATTAACATTATTATGTTAATTTAAACTCCAGACATCGCATTCCGCTTTTTGTATTTGTTTATGTTGCATATAATATATACATGTTGTAGTATGTGATGATTATGTTCCTTTCTTTAGGACAAGATCCAACTTAGTGTCTCACACTGAATTTTATCCAAGAAAGTTGCTCATGCTTGTTAAGCCATTTGTGTATCTTTCATAAAGTCAGTTTTCTTTGTTTTGTGTTGTAAAAATTGGATTGCCTGCCTGTTTAAATGTAGAATTTCTTTAAATATTCTGAATGGATACAAGTTGTTCGGTACATGTAATGTAGACCTCCTAGTTTGTTTTACCTGTTTTTTCTTAATTTAAAAAATCTAGCTAAAATTTCAATTATTCTTGCCTTCCATGTTCCATGAAGACACCCTACTTAAGATATGGAGACTTCCTGGGACTTTTCTTGTTTTAACTTCATGTTAGGGCTCTTTTTAAATTTTTATTTATTTATTTTTTGAGACAGGGTCTCGGTTTGTAGTTCAGGCTGGCCCTGAGCTCATTATGGTGCCCAGGCAAGCCGCCGCAAACTCAGCAATCCTCCTGTCTCTACCTCTCAAGTGCTGGGATTACAGGCTTGAGCCACCAAGCCCGGCATCTGTGATACGAGGTACTGATTGCGAGTGGGCATACCACGTCCAGTATTATTGTATGTGGTTACTGGGGATTGAACCAGGGACCTTGTGCTTGTGAGGCAGGCGCTGGAACCATTGAGCCAAATCTCCGGCCCCACTTTTCTTATTTTTAATTTTGAGACAATCTCACTAAGCCACTAAGTTGCTAGGCTAGGCTCAAACTTGGGATCCTAGAGTGCTAGGATTATAGGTATTTGCCTACAGGTGTGTGCCACTGTATCTGGCTTGAGTAATTTATTTTGAATTAATTTTTTGTGTTTGAATTAAAATTCATTTTTTGATCACATGTATACATTCATACTAGCATTTTTTTTGTTGTGAAAAGATTACTTCATTATGTTAACCTCTGTGTTAGTAGGAACTTTATATAGCTGGATCTGTTAACAAAAGCTCTATAATGTCTGTCCTTAACTCCTATAGTTTATAATAAACTTAAAAACATTGATTTTTTCTTTTTAGCATAAAGTGTTTTTCTTCCCTTAATTATGTTGCTGCTGGGGTTGTTTTTTTTTTTTTTCCTACTTCAGATCTCATTAGGAGCTTTCCCCAGATGGCTGGATATTTTTGGCTCTGTACTCATGATTATAGGAATAGGGTATTAACATTTTGTAAGCTGTGAGGGCTTTTTGACATCGAGCTTGCTGTGAGGGCAGTTTGTTGGGAGAATGCTTGATGTTAATTTATTTAGGTTTTACCTCTTGGGCTGATCATACTCCTTCACAAATGCTTGACTTGCTATAGAGACTGACGGTGAAACTTGTAGAGCTCTCAGTGCTGCAAATAGCTCTCTGTGGCATGTGTACCATAGCTTTGCCACCACTGGTACAGCATGTCTTTATAGCTCAAGGTTTAGGGTTGAGGTGTAAGTGTGGCATGTGTACCTGCATGTAAAATACACTCCTTTATTCAAGTGAACTCCAGATATGCCTTGAGAAACCTACCTCCAGCTACCTTGGCACCATTAGCTTCTCCCTTGTAGTGAAGAGGGTAGCAAATGTTCTTCCTAGCACAATACTGAGAAAGCACCATGAAGAATTGTCCAGCCTCCTCTGTCCATGGTAGTCCCTGTTAATGTTTTAGGCCACAGTCTGAATCTCGAGACTTGCTTTTTTGTCTTCAGGCATTTCTCAGTGTATCTAGGCTTCAAGTTCCATTTTCAGCATTACCACCCATGTGACCTTGGGGAAGTCACTAAACCTCTCTGTGATGGATTTCTCATCTGTAAAAGGGGTAATAGTATTTACCTCAATACAGGCTGGGGAGATCAAATGAGTTCATACTTCATGGCTCATGGCAAATGCTACAAAAGTATTAGATTTTATGATTTATCAATTTTCCCCTTTCATGTCTTTACAAGGAAAGAATCAGGGAACCAGTCCTTTTATGTTAGATTAGCCTCTTGTCAGGGTCTAATTCCTTGTTATGAACTCAGGTTTTTTGTTTTCCTACTGAGTTAGTTATACTCCCATGCACCCCCACCTGTGCTAAGGATCCGACCTCAGGGTCTCACACATGCTGGGCAAATGTCCCCCTACTGGGCTACATTCCTGGACCCTTCAGTTTCTATAATGTATTTATTGTAAGTAGTCCAACTGGAGCTCTTCTCATTTTAGTTTCACTTGGTCTTCATTTTCCCATCCTTCCCCCAACTAGCAAACATTTCAATGCATTTAATGTGTATCTCTTTGTGTGTGTTTTCATTGAATATGTTTGTTTTGTATGTGTATACTTTTTTTTTTTTGAGACAGGGTCTTGCTTTGTAGTTCAGGCTGCCCTGAGCTCACTATGTAGCCCAGGCAAGCCTCAAACTCAGCAATCCTCCTGCCTCTGCCTCCCGAGTGCTGGGATTACAGGTGTGAGCCACCACGCCCGGCACTGTGGTATGTGGTATTGATGGCTGTTGGGCGTGAGTCACCACACCCAGCATTGTATGTGGTTACCGGGGATCGAACTCAGGGCCTTGTGTTTGCGAGGCAGGCGCTGGAACCACTGAGCTAAATCTCCGGCCCCAGTGTGTACTTATTTTTGGTACTGAGTATTGAACTTGGGGCTTCATGCTTGCCATAAAGTCTTTGTGCTACTAAACTACATTCCTGGCCTGTGATATGCACATACTTTAACTTTACATACATGGCATAGTATTAGGTATCTCCTGTTCCTTGTGAACTGCTTGTCATCACTCTTTCAAATTTACCCATAATGCAAGTGTGCATTTGGTCCTTCTAATTACAGCATAGTATTCCAAGGAGTGTGCTGTACACGTTTTGCCTATCCGCTCTTCCTCGTTTGTTTTATAAACTGTCTTTTCCTGAGTCATAGGATATATAGGCTGCCCAGAATATTTTGAGATTGTATGTGAGTTATGAGTCTAGTGGTTATAGAGGTGGTTGTGAATCTGGAGAATAGCTTCTCCTTTTAAGGAATTGCCCCAGGGATAGCCCAAGGTTTTTAAGCAGAGGAAAGCTTATCTATGTAGACTTTGTAGGGATTACTGCTTCTACTCCAACTGGTAGAGGGAGAATTGTATAAAACTTGGGAGTTTAATATTGCCATTTCGATTGGATCTATACAGATGTTTCCTCTGTTCCAAACTTGAGGGTGCTGTTCCTTATCAGTACCATAACTTCCACATCAGAGGCTTGACTGAATTTGGCATCCTTCACAGGTGACTTTCAGCAGTATCAGTCATGTGACCACAAGATACTGGAGCTTTTCTAGCGTTTTCCTGGAAGCTCTAAAAGTCACAGGCTGACTTGTACTGAGACCTATTGAGCCTGAATTTATAATTTTTCCTTTGTAAGCAAACTGAAAAGAATTGTCCCAACACCGCAGTCTTTGTGGTCATCATCACTACTGTTGCAGTTAAGTGCAGCAGTCACTCGGGCCCTCAAAGCATGCACTTCAATGGCTTTTCTGTAAACCGCAGGAGACAATTTAGCTGTGATGTTCTTGCATGGCAGGGATTGCCACCAGGGGCTTCATTCTCATTTGTGAAGAGTATCGACTAAAGTCCAAAGGTGTGAACAAACTACTTCCTAAATCCCATTGTGGGAGCCTTATCTCTGGGTGCTTTGTCCATTCAGTATTAGTATCAGTCAGTTCATCCAGGTGAGAAAACATAGCTTTTTTTTTTTTTTTTTTTTTTTTTTGAGACAGGGTCTCGCTTTTGTAGTTCAGGCTGGCTCTGGGCTCACTATGTAGCTCAGGCAAGCATCGAACAGCAAACCTGCTTCTGCCTCCCGAGTGCTGGGATTACGGGCGTGAGCC
>PVIC010016583.1:0-33713 GCA_004025085.1 Thryonomys swinderianus | reverse complement strand
CGCAAGGACCTGAGTTCGATCCCCGGTTACCACATATAATGCTGGGCGTGGTGGCTCACGCCTGTCATCCCAGCACTCGGGAGGCAGGGACAGGAGGATTGCTGAGTTCGCGGCGGCTTGCCTGGGCACCATAGTGAGCTCAGGGCCAGCCTGAACTACAAAGCGAGACCCTGTCTCCAAAAAGCAAAAAAAAAAAAAAAGCTAGGGAAAAAAAAGAGAAGAAGTTATTGTGATCCAACATGAACAGTGTATCTAAAAGTGTACCTTGATTTAGGATAATTATGTTACATGGTTTACATGACTTTTGACCTGTTAGTCTGGTTGTTAATCTCTATTTATAATAATTAATTTGATAAGGACTTATAAATGAATCTTACTGGCAAAAAAATTTTAAACATAAAGAAATTTTTTTAATTTAAAAATAAATATTTACAATTTTAAAAGAGGGTGGAGGGAACAAAGAAAATATTAAAAATTGAGATGGGCCCAGGGATTTAGCTCAAGTGGTTATTGCGCCTACCTTAGAAGCACAAGGACCAGAGTTCAATGCCCAGTTCCACAAAAAAAAAAAAATTTGAGATGTATTGTATACGTGTACCAATTCCCCATAGTGAATATAATTATTTTGTCCTTAGAAACTTGTACTAAAGAATTTAAAAAATGAATAAAACATTTATCTTTCTGCAGCTGTTAACTCAGTCCAGAAGGTCTAGTCAGTAAACAAGACTCCAGATTACCAAAGTGAAAATGAATAAATGATAAGCTTTTTTAAAGAATAAACTGAAATTACTTATCCAACATCCAGTCTCAGTGTCCTCTCTCTTAGACCCCTGCACACAGTCTAGTCCTGGAGAGACATGCTGCTAACATCTCCGCCGCGTGCCCTGGGTTCCACAGCCCCAGCTCTCGGCCCGAGTCTCCCCTCCACTTAGAGAGTCCTCCTCGCCCCACCATGGACTCTACCCCCATCCCACCTGCCCCAGCACATCCACATTTCTCCTTAGTCAGAATTCATCTCTTTCCCTTCTTAACTACTTTGCTTTACAGTACAGTTAACCATTTGTGTCATTTTTCTATTATTTGTCTCCCTACTTCCCTGCCGTGTCTGGGGAAAAGGAATCATATTATTATGGTCTTTTCATACTCATTTTATCCCCTAATGGTATGGAAAGAACACGAGAACAAAAGGCCTAACTACATTCCAATTCATTTCACATATATAGTTCCGTTTAATCCCTACATTAACAATGCAAAGTATCATTATCATTATAACTGTATCATTCCTTTTATAGAAAGAGGAATCTCAGACACAGAAGTTCAGCACAGGCCAAGGACCTGCGGTTGATGCTGGAGTGCACCTGTGGCAGCCATGCATCTCCGCCCATGTCACACACCTGGTCACAAGGTACTGCAGACATCCTGGGCCCCAAAACAGGCCGCTAAGTTGCATCTCTATTCAAACGCTGTATGAACGATAACAATTGCTCACTTACAAAATGTGCCAGCAAACTGAAATATTTGATGGAGGCTTCAACTTTTCCTCGTGTAGCATATGTTACTTGTATTCCTGTCATCTGGCTTTTTATTCATAATAAAAACAGAACTCATTAGACCTTAGCCTGGGTGAGCCCTGTAGATAACTAAGTTTGCTTCTCATCTTTCCAGGACCTCTTCCCTCTTCTTGCCTCTACCTAAATCATGCAGTGAACAATGTAGCCCAGCAGACGCAGAGGCCTGGCTCTGAGTGTCACACAGGGTAATGAAGAGGGGTGCAGCTTCGGGGCCTGGGAACAAAGGTCTGGGCTAGATTCTTTTCTCTCTCAGGTCCATCCATCTCCTGAATTAAGACTTCCACCAAATTTTTGCAAGATAGCTGAATAATGACACCTTTTTTTTCTTTCATCACAACTTGCATCTAAATGCCTACACTCCCACCCTGCAGGTAAGTGGACACCCTCCAAGAATCTCAAAAGTTCACCTTATTTTTCATGTGCAGGAAACATTTCAATTAAATGAAAGAACCAAGTCCCATCAACCTCAGCACCAAAAAGAAAACACAGTGAATGGCATTTCTCTTCTGCTGGAACATTAATTAATCAAACAAAGTTGACAAGAATAAGTGGTCTCACAAGGCGGGGAGCAGGGGTTCTTGCTGTTTTCCAAAGAGTCAAATCAAGTGCTTTTTTCCTGCAGCCTGCTCAGGAACAGCAGTCACAGTCTCTTTGGGTACTAACTCCCTTTGTAATGTTGCCATAGCAACATGTATCTCTTTTTTTTTTTCTTTTTGTTACTTTTCTTTTCTTTTTCTTCCCCCACCCCCGATTCTCAGGTGAAATGTTTGAAGGAAAAGTTCTCTGTTGTCATTAGTGCAAAGACAAGGGCAAACGTAACTAGAAATACAATGATATATCCATACTATATATATAATATACTACCTATATATATACTGTATATCATATATATATATACATACACATATATATATATATAAAAAACTGGAAACACAATGATATATACTCTGCTTGCACAGTCCCTTCTACAAGAAGAGGGCTGCAACAGTCATCTTTGCTGTGGGTGTCACAGGTTGAAGAGCGGCCCCTGGGATCAGGAGAGCACACGGCCATCTGCGTGTTTCTAGGGGAGCCGTGGAGGCCCAACCTTGAGGTCTGTGTGTGCTCCGGCCCCTCCCGCTCTCCCGGTTCCTCTGCTTCCAGGCGCCAGGATCTAGACGGCCTTGCTCCTCCACCCTCTCTCCCATGACCGTCACACTTTGGAGCCAGCCGAACAAGGACCGAACCTTCTGAGCCAAGAAACCACTGGTGCAGGTGGTATGCATGTCGCAGCAACAAGAGAGCTGACCAGTGGGAGCTTTAAAGTGCAGTACTTTTATACCCAACCTCTCAACAACCACGTGAGCAAGGACATGGCTCGCTACCATTTTACAAATTTCACAAGCAAGAGAGCTGGGAAACACACACAGAGGGAACCATGAGAAACAATGCCAGGGAGGAGGAGCCAGGAAACATAGGAAAAGATTCAGGAAAAAAAAAAATAGGTATAAAGAGCCTCAAATTCCAAACCAACGGTACTGAGTTTAATGATATCATTTTATAATTCGTGACTAATCAAATAGAATCTTGTGTCATTTTACGGTTGCAGGATTATCTGTTAATCCCATTACAATCCTGAGAGGCAAGAATTATAGCACTGTCCATTTTCAGTTGAGGAGAAGAGGGGTTAGCAGGGTGAAGTACCACAGCCGAGGTCACAGAAGTGATGTGAGGAGTCAGGTCATTCAGGTCATCTTAAGAACGAGATGTGTGATGAGGACCTTTTAGAATGTTTTAAGAAAGATAAAACCGGGGGCTGGAGAGTTAGCTCAGTGGTTCCGGCGCCTGCCTCGCAAGTGCAAGGTCCTGAGTTCGATCCCTGGAAACCACATACAATGCTGGGCGTGGAGACTCACACCCACCAGCAATCAATACCACATACCACAGTGCCGGGCATGGTGGCTCACACCTGTAATCCCAGCACTCGGGAGCAGAGACAGGAGGATTGCTGAGTTCGAGGCTTGCCTGGACTACATAGTGAGCTCAGAGCCAGGCTGAACTACAAAGTGAGACCCTGTCTCAAAAAAAAAAAAAAAAAAAGAAAGATAAAACCTGATACCTTTAAAAAGCCATTCCAGTTATTATGTTGGAAATAGATTGTAGAGACAGAGGGGTAAAGGCAAGGAGATCCAGGATGCCACCGTAGGCAAGAGATGGTCACAGGTTGGCTCTGTGTGGCAGGGACCTGATGATAAAAGCGACCCAACTCTGGAGAGATATTGAAGATAAAACTAACATTTTTCTGTTAAACATAGCACGTAAGGGGCTGGAGATTTAGCTCAGTGGTTCTGGCACTTGCCTAGCCAGCCCAAGATCCTGGGTTTGATCCCCAATCAGTACCACATACCACAGTGCCGGGCATGGTGGCTCATGCCTGTAATCCCAGCACTCAGGAGGCAGAGGCAAGAGGATTGCTGAGTTCAATGCTTGCCTGGGCTACATAGTGAGCTCAGGGCCAGCCTGAACTACAAAGCAGGGCCCTGTCTCAAAAAAAAAAAAAAAAAAAAGAAAAGAAAAAAATAGCACCTAAGAGAAAAGAAGCAAGGATAACAAAGTTTTTGGTTTAAAAAAAATATAATAATAGTTTAGTACCAAAATTAGGGAAAGGACCCAGCTGTTGTAACAGGTATAGCAAGAATAAGGAAGACAAATATTGGCCTTTGGATAGTCTCAGCTTGAGAAGATGATTAGTCATTCAAGCAGAGATGCCAAGTAAGCAGTATTTTAAAGAATCTGGAATGTGAAACAAAAGTCTGGGCTGGACATAAAAAAGTTGAAGTTGCTGTCATATCCTGGATGAGATCATCACCAAGAAAGTTAACGTAGACCAAAAAGAGAGGAGAGCTAGAGATGGGGCCATTCAGAGGCCAGAGAGAAAAGAAAACAACAAAGGTGTCCAATGACGGGAGACGTGGGGGGTGCCGCACACTGGAAGCCAAACGTGGGAAATGTATCAAAGAACAGAAAACAAGCCTCCATGAACAAAGATTAATAACTAACCATGAGCCATAATGACATGAAAGCCAGAAGTAACCTTGACAACAG
Source organism: Thryonomys swinderianus (assembly GCA_004025085.1). Taxonomy (NCBI): domain Eukaryota; kingdom Metazoa; phylum Chordata; class Mammalia; order Rodentia; family Thryonomyidae; genus Thryonomys; species Thryonomys swinderianus. Next base: position 29,058 of record PVIC010016583.1, on the reverse strand, counting down.
CTGTTTCCGTGGTCATTTGACAACAAGCCCGATCAAGCAGGTTTAAGAGAAATCAGAAGGAAACAAATTGGACACAGTGAGCATAGATACTGTTTTCCAGGATTTCTGTGGCAGCCAGTGTAAAGAAATGGGGCATCAGCTAGTGAGAAGAGTCCCTGTTTGAAGATGAGATTGATAGTTCATAAGAATGATCCCATAAGGAACGAGAAATTCAATGATGAAAATCAAGGGAAGGATAGAGCTGCTACAGTCAGGTCCTGAAAGAACAAAAGGAGGCTCAGAGAAGCAGGGACTGGCCTTAGGAAAGGCAGAGTGTGGGGTATAGATAATGGCCAGGGACTACTCAACGACAGCCTCTACCAAAGTCTTTCTGAACACAGTACAAGGTACAGTCACCAGGTCCAAGCAATTGGAGAAGGTGTCAGAGGTCTTAAGGTATGAAATAATTGTCATTTGGGGGCACGAAGAGAAGGAGCATTTTAGGGATAGACCCTGAAATTATAAAATGCAATACAATTCCTACTGTCCCAAGGGAGGAAGGAAAGAGATACACATATGACTTTGTTAAATAAGAGTAGCTGTGCCATTGTAGTAAGACACTGTCTCATACAACATCTCTGGAAGGTTTTTAAAACCAAGAACAAACTAAAATATTTCCCGTATGATGCTTCCCTAGAACTGGTTGTGGCTAGTACAATCAAAGGAACAAAATATGAGTCTTGAAAAACCATCAGAACTAATCTGCAGAGAAACTCAAGGCCAGATCTCTTATTTTTCCTACTGTGCCATGAAGGTGGTGCTAGCTGAAGTCAAGATAAGAGATGGAATCAAGAATGTTAATAAAAGCAGTAGAACAGAAAGCAATGAAAAGGTGGAGGCAGCTTAAAACTCTGGTGTTGCAAAAACACATGATCAAGATACATGGTCAATGGAAAGGAGTATGGTGAAGACTTCAGAACCTCAGGAAACATTGTGTGGTTCATCATGGACAGCAGGACTGTCTGGGATGGGGAACCATGGGTCCTTGACAACACCAGAACCCATTGTCAGGTAGGTCACTGTGGAAAGGAGTGCACCCACATGATCAAGGCTTGGTTTCACTTTTCCTTGACCCAGAACTTGACCTTTCCACCACTGCTTTGCTCATTTCTCTGTGGGCTCTGACTGTTATGCAATTGCAAGGCAGGAAATTCTCACTCTGTAAGGGTTCAAATAGCATAAAAGGCCTGTTTTACTCCAAAGGAATATAGAGTGGTTATGTGGAGTTAATGGAGTTCCATCAGTTATGAATTGCTGTATAGTAATTGTCACAGAATTTAACTTCTTAAACACACACTTACTATTTCACATATTCTGTGGTTGGGAGTCTGGGTGCTGCTTACAATCATAAGGCTGTGGTCAGCCCTGACTGGAGCCGCAATGTTTCTAAGCTCAGGAGTTTGTTGGCAGCATCCAGTTCCTTGGAATCACTCAACCTGATTCTTCAGTTTCAGAAAGTGTTCAAGCTCAGGTCTCCACTGGCTGTTGACTGGAGGCCTCTCTCCCTCCCTGGCGGGTGGACTTCTACAGATTAAGTCACAGCATGGCAGCTGACTAAGAAAACAAAAAATTGGAAAAGCAGGGAACACACAATCTGATCTTGGGAGGGTCAGCCATTCCACTGCATTCAGTTTGCTAGAGTCCAGTCACTTAGATGCTAAGGGATCTTGTTGGAGTCCAGCCCACACACAACACTGGAGGCTCACTGAGGCCACTTTAGAGGCTGCTTATCAGAATTGTGAACTCAAGAACTAACTGGAAGCAATTCCTAGAAAACTATCCAGACTGTTAGCTTTCACTCCCAGCTCTGAGCAAAATATAGCTCAGAAATGAAAACTGTCCCACTGTTTGTCTTTTAAAACACTGCCTCACTGGACTGAAGTGAAGACCCCAAGGGTTTATCTAAGCTTTTAAGGTACACAAGACCCTAAGCTGTAGCCTTTGACCTTTCTTTTGGCTCAAGGCTCCTGCTCCACATAACACTTCACATAACCTCTCCTCAGTTCACCTGGTCCTTCAAGACACAGCCTCTTTGTGCAGCTTTATGTCACTCATTTCCAGCTGCTGCAGTATTTCCCTCTCCAAGGGCCTCTCTCCCCTGCTAGGGGCATGGTGCACTTTTCCTCTTGCTAGGAGATTTGCCCAAACAAGATGAGTAAATAGTTCACACCTTTCTCAAATTCTAAACCTTCTGCTTCTACCAAGATGGAAATATTCAGTAGACATAAGTGGGAGAGAGAGATTTCAGACTGTCTTCAAACTTCAATCTGAACGCAAATGCCCAGACTCATGAAAGGAATTCTGGACTGATAAGGCATCCTCCCAGAAACAAGTGTTGGTGAACTACTGCATGGTGCCATGGACAGTCACCTCCCTGGGCATCATTCACTCCTGAGGGAAGAGCTGTCCCTTTGAAAAGTCGCAAGTTCAGTGATGAAGCCAACTGGCCACTTTGCTTCCCTCCTGTAGGTGGGCGGTGAGAGGGCAGCACGGGGCAAGGATTGTCATGCACCTCAGTGCCTCACAAACCTGGGCTTTTGTCCTAACTCATTTTCTTATTCACTAGGCACCACTGGGCACACATCTGAGCCTCTTTTGTTTATTCCACGGCACTAGAAAAAGCATCCGTGGGTAGACTTCTGTTCTCCCAGGGTGGCTCTGTCCCTGAATTTCTGAGCTGCCTTACCTATCTTAACTGTGCTCCCGATTTTTTTTTTTTTGAGACAGGGTCTTGCTTTGTAGTTCTGGCTGGCTCTGAGCTCACTATGTAGCCCAGGCAAGCCTCAAACTCAGCAATCCTGTCTCTGCCTTCCAAGTGCTGGAATTACAGGCGTAAGCAACCACGCCTGGCTGTGCTCCCGATTTTTCCATATTCCTTCTCATGAAAACTCACCTTTGAAAAGTATTCTACCAGGGACATCTCCTCTGATAGTCTTCCTGTGAAAAGAAGCTAATGAGTGCCTTTGTGTTGAGCATCCAAGACTTCAAGGTCCCTCTGCTACCCATGGAGGAGGGATCTGGTTAAATGAGGACACACAGAATAGCCCCTCTCAGATCTAATCCCAGTGTATAATCTTGCCAATTCCCAGCTCTAGCTAAGCCAAATCATCCATTTTATCCACTTCTGCTCCCAAGCTGTTGGAAATTATAAAAGCCTGCTGACCGACTCGCATTATAAATCTGTGTTATTCAGCATCACTTGCTCACTAATCCTTTTATTCATCCTTATTAACTGTCTATCCTGCTCCATATGGCAGCAATTCAATCTATTCTACTCTTCTCTGATAGCCCAATGTCTGAGCCCTTCTTCCAGAGCCTTGTATATCAATGAGAAACATAACGCTCTTTCCTTTCCTCCCCTTCCTTCAGCTTGGCTGCCTTGATCTGGCTCTCTGGACCCCACCTGCGAAGAGGAAGAATCCTAATCCTTTCCCCGTGCTAACGGTGAACATTTTATCTCATCCTCTATGCCTCCTTGTTAGTTTAGATCTAAAATTCCCCTGGAAAGCCCCACATGTTTAAAATTGGTTGTATTTTAGGAGTACTAGACTCTTTGGTGGATTCTTCCATTGATAAGCTCAGTTACCTAAATGTGCAGGTAGGAGGTGGAGCCTGGGTATTCACTATAAATGTGACCTGGAAGGATGCATTCTTGTCTACAGCCTCTCTCTCTGTCTCTGTCTCTGTCTCTCTGTGTCTGTCTGTGTCTGTCTGTCTGTCTGTCACCCCCCCACCCCAGCCTCCTTCCCAACCTCCCTCTTCCCTCACATCCCCCTCTCCTTCTGGCTGCCCAAGGATGAGCAAATTTCCTCTGTGATGCCAACCAACTGTGGACTGAAACCATAAACTAAAATAAACCCCTCCTCCTTTAAATTGTGGGTGTTGGGTATTTTGCCTCAGTAGTAGGAAGAAGATTAAACATTTCTCCAAGACTTTGGATATAAATCACCCCTCTCCCTTTCTCTTGCAGCTGACTTTATGTCAAAAGACGATGCCTTTTCCATCTGTCCCCACATCAACCACTGTTCTTCCACCCACCAATATCATACCCACAACACATTTGCCACCCCCAGTTCTAATCATCATTAACTTTGCAACTCCCCAGAATCAGGCTCCCATCTCTAATATCTCCATAGAAAACGTGCTCACAAGTGTCTCTGGTATCTTCCTACCTAAGTGTTGACTCCTGTGGTCTCCTCTCAGGACTCCTCTGACCAACTCTTCTGCAACACTGGCTACGTCTGTCTTCTTAAAGTCCTTTTGATTTCTGTCACTTCTGCTCCCACTTTTTCTGTTCCTTTACGTCCCTCATATACATGCACCCTCATCTTCACTCTTACGTGTGGGTTTCAGATGTGTGCTATGGTCCTCTTCCCTTCCATGCACCCTTCTTGGCCTATTATTGTACCAACTCTAAAGACTCCAAAACTTGCCTTACTAAAGCTGACCTAAGATTTCCTACTCCAGGCAAACATAACCCCAAAACGTCCTACCTTCATTGCCAACTCTTCTATTCTAGAACTGTTTCTGAGCAGAACCCACACCTTGCCCAGGAGATCCTGAACAATCCGCTTTATCTGTGCTCCCTGTTCTGCTGTCCCTTCCACTCTTCTCTCTTCTTGACCTGTTTCTGTGATCAAGTTCTTTCTTACCTGCACAGAGTCCCAGCCCCTACAGGACTGAACACCACGCAGTGACCACTGCTGGTGGTCAATTCTTTTCCATTTCTATTGACACTCACTTCATTATTTATCACCAGTATTGTACTGCTGGTAATTACCTTAAATCTCTCCTTTCCCAAAATGCTATGTATGTTCACACAGAGAAACAAGGTATATGTGATAGCCACAGTGTGAGATCAAGTCTCTGGAGAAAGTCTAGAAAACCACAAAGTAAAATCAAGAGCAATTTATAAGGCGTGTTACCAAACACAGAGAGATGTTTGTTCAGTGTCCGCTTACAAATGGAGAGACCAGCAGCAGGGAGAGCAAGTCACAAGTACTCTCTGATCACCAAGGCTGCTAAGAAAACCTATATAAAGGTTGTATATATGCTAAGGATCTGACACAATGCCTTGTTCAAAGAAGATCTTACATTTTTAAGCAGAGCCAAGAGGAAAAAGCTTCTGCAAAGTATTACAACAGTAATATGAAAATAACACATACTTAAAATATACCGATAAACTCAATTTTTTAAAATTATTATGGGGCCGGAGATTTAGCTCAGTGGTTCCGGCACCTGCCTCAAAAGCGCAAGGTCCTGAGTTTGATCCCTGGTGACCACATACAATGCTGGGCGTGGTGACTCACGCCCACCAGCAATCAATGCCACATGCCACAGTGCCGGGCATGGTGGCTCACGCCTGTAATCCCAGCACTCGGGAGGCAGAAGCAGGAGGATTGCTGAGTTCCAGGCTTGCCTGGGCTACATAGTGAGCTCAGGGCCAGCCTGAACTACAAAGCGAGACCCTGTCTAAAAAAAAAAAAATTATTATGATAGTGCTCATGAATGCTCACAATTATCTTTCTTAGTTATCAGGGCCATGAGTATGGAAGTAGATGGGAGATTAGGCTCAACCGTGCCAACCTTGGAAGCAGACAGCACGTCAGGGGGTCCTCTGCAGACAAAAGTCAGAACTGAGCTCCCTGTTCACCCCTTGTCAAGCAAGAGCATTCTTGTCTGTTCCTGGAGGACCAGATTACCTTCCACGCAGGAGAAAATGCAGAAGAGATACATTTTCCAGCCACTTTCGGCTGATTCAAAGTTTCTTGGAATTTATCAAAACATCAAGCCAGACAGGAACATTGTTGAGAGCTAAGCCTGTTTCTCTGCTGGCAACAAACTTGTGCAGCAGATGGGAAAGGGCAGAGACCATCCGACGGCCATCAGCCAAGCAAGGCCAGTTTTGCTAACCAAATGATTCAGCCACATTTGTCATTCCCCGCCTTCTGTCTGCAGGTGCTGCATCTTAAAACTCAGGGCTCCTGTTTCAGCAGCCTGCTATAGAAATATGCAGCCTATTTCCACTTCCCTCCCTGCTGCATATATTCCTTCTTTTCTTCTGGTCTCACAGTGATTTATAGAGACTGCAGGCAGCCAAGCATCAGCGATGACTGACTGGAGGAGCTACCTGTAAGTCACAGATTCATTCACTGCCTTCTTCACTGTCTGAAGAAGGCACCTCATTTCTTGGTGGTTATTTTTATACCTTTGAATCTCAATAATAAACGGGCCTCCCAAGCTTATTTCTGTCTGATGTTGAGATAGACACCACCTAAATCTTAAGGGGTGGAGAACAGGGGGAGGGGAAGAATTATGTGCTGAGCATCTCCTACGAGGCCATACAGCTCAGAGAGCCTCCCCTGCACCATGAAGATCCCTTCTATAGACACCAAAAGGCTCTGCATTCACTTCCCAAGAGGCAGGCAGACAGGCAGGTTCAAAATGGCAGAGTTCGTGCCTTATACAACAAATATATGGGAAAGGGTCTTGAAAGTTTGATGTCCACATCTACCTAATCACCATTTCCAGAAAAAGAAGAGGGTAATGGGAATTTTCCTAACTGCTACCTGCAGGCTACTTTCCAGAGGAGTTTTTCAGGCTCTTCCACCAGTTTGTGGTGCAGGTACCAGCAAATCAGACTGATTTCTCCTGATCCTGCTTCCCAGGCCCAACAGTAGACTTGGCAGTAAAATGGCCAAAGAGGCAAACAAACAGACTGGACAGAAGAGAACACAGGAAAGAGGGACACAATGCCCATTGCTGTCAATTACTCTGTGACTTATAGAGCCAGCTGCAGGACCACACTCTGCACCAGTAGGAGGGAAGATACTAGGAATTTTCAATAACCAACAACTAGGACCACCACAGGCAATAAGGGATAATGGCTCGTGCCCTCTGTGCCCCAGGCCTCTAGAGTCTCATTGGTTTGAGCCAATTAATAAATTTATCCAGAAAAGCTGGACTGTGTGCTAAGTGTTCTAGTACACTAAAATTTTAAACACAAAATCAAAAATGAAAAAGAATTCTATCTCACACCAATCCCAGGAGATGAACATAACAACCACATAGGGCACTTTCTAGGCTGCCTGATTATAGTATCAATAAATAAAGAGCAAAACAGTACAGTGACTATTCAATGTTTTGGCTGTGAAGGACCTTGGGCCAGTTGTCAATTTTTCTTCCATGTAAAATAAGTATGACAACAGCTACATGATCCCATAATCAGAGTTTGTCAATGTGAAGATTACCAACAGATAATCCTTCGTCACGGAGGGCTGCCCCATGCTTTGTAGGCTATTCTGTAGCACCACTCGCCTCCTGACACCAGATTCCAGTAATACCTCCCCCCTCGGGTATGGCAATATTAATACCAAAATTTCTCTAGACAATGTCTGTTATTCCCTTGAAGGAAAGGGGAGCAAAATCATCCTTGGTTAAAAGCAACTGCTATGGGCCGGAGGGTTAGCTCAGTGGTTCCGGCGCCTGCCGCGCAAGCGCAAGGACCTGAGTTCAATCCTCAGTAACCACATATAATGCTGGGCGTGGAGACACGCCCACCAACAATCAACACCGCATACCACAATGCCGGACGTGGTGGCTCACGCCTGTCATCCCAGCACTCGGGAGGCAGGTACAGGAGGATTGCTGAGTTCGCGGCGGCTTGCCTGGGCACCATAGTGAGCTCAGGGGCAGCCTGAACTACAACGCGAGACCATCTCAAAAAGCAAAAAAAAAGCAACTGCTATGGAAGAAAAATTGAGCCAGGAGGGAGGGTATATAAAATGCTTCAACCTGCTCCAAAAAGGGCCCACTGCTAGGCCCAGAAGATAAGTTGGAAGAAGCACTTGGTCTATAACAAGGAGGACTTCACCATTGAGACAGAGTGCCTACTACAATGATGCCTTTCCGGACCACATTCCGTTCTCCCAAGACCTTAGAGTAAAGGGATCCAGGGAGCAGTGAGCCCCTGACGGACGTGTAAGCCCTTCCATTGCTCTCTGTCTCCTCCACTGAATGGGACAAGCAATATATTGGAAATACAGTTTACCATCCCCCTCCGTATTTGAATGCCTGCCCAGCCAAAGACTTTATACATTACAGCAATAATTCTGTTGCTTTGGATAAACAATAAAAATGACCTATCTGATTCCATCCTTTCTACCTTTGTTTAAAGGCTATGTTGTTAAATATGGAACATGTACTTTCCCTGCTGACGGGTAGGGACACAGCTGTTTCACTCCTAGCACCCTTTGATGCTCAGCATTGTCCCAGTGCTTGGCACACAACAGATCGTTCTTGTGTCCCCTCCTCCAGCTGCTGAAAGTCAGGAAATGTTTACCCTCGTCCCAGGCCTGATTCTCTTCATGTGATCCCTCTGCACCTTGTTCAGTCATGTCCTCACCATGCAGTTGCTGTGTGTAAGCTCCGTGGCCCTTGAACCCCCTCTCAGATACCCTGCTCCCTGTGTGTTAGAAATCCAGACAGATGAAGACAATAATCCTCCCGTTTGATCCTGACCAAAGGCTCCACATTCAGTTCACTCTTCCTCATACACAGTGGGGTCCCAGACCATATGTATCTTAATCCTGCTCCCTTAGACGAACTTGAACTTGTCACAGGACTCTCAAAATGAGGGTTCTGCACTGCACCCCAACTGATCCAAGATAAGCAGTCTCTGTAGTAAAGCGAGACACAGGCCTTTTCATGCAAATTCCCTCCCAGCAGGATCAGTCTTACCCTTCCAAACACAGGTCACAGTTTCAATTTACCCCTACCCCATGAAATCCTGCTGTCTTGAACACAGGCCGGAATGTCAAGGTAGATTTGGATGTTAACTCTACCTAACCTTCCGGCTAACTCCCCTCCCTCCTTCGGCTTTTTCCAGCAACTTTTGGCTCTGTATGTTGTTATTTCTATGGAAAACAAGATAGGCAAACAACAGCCAATGGCCCAAACTCGGCCACCACCTATTTAGTGAATGAAGCTTTTCCTGGAATACAGCTGTGTTCATTTGTTTATAAACTGTCTATGCTGTTTTCCCACTATACTACCAAAGTTGCCACAGAGTCTGCATTAACCACAGATCAAAAATATTCACTGTCTGGCCCTTTAACAGGAAAAAAGTTTACCCACCCAAAGTGTTAATGTATATAAGATAAAACCAAGCCAAAGTCAGGGTACTGGGTGTCTCCACTCCTGGTCAAATTACTAAGCAGTGCCCACAATTCCAAATTCATATAAAAATGTGATCATTCCTAGGGTCTGTGCTGGACTTGAAATACACTCTGCCTCTGCCATGGCTTGATCCTAATAACTGAAGCAAAGTAAGAATGAGATTAATCAATTAAACAGCTATTTATTAGTTAATTCAAAATTTTGACTTCTAGGATATAAGTAGGTAGAATAAATGAATGGGAAACAGAACAAGTAAATCCTGAAGGAAGAACAAGAGGCAGAAGAGAAAACTGGCTCTAAGGGCAGCCAAGGCGTGGACGGGAGGGGCTTCGGCAGGGCGGAATGGACTTACTGTGTTTACCACCACCCACCTATGCAACCCTGGGTGCGCGGGGTCTGATGCTCTTCCTGAAAAGGGCCGTGGTTGCTGCCTGAAACTGCCACCAGCCAAGCTCCGTCCTTGCTGACCTCGTGGACAGACAGTTACTTACTAACCCAACAGGATTGGAATCCAACATCCTTGCAGGAGGGTAAATTCTCACAGCCTCAAACCCAGGCAACTCAAGGCCATATGTCCTCTTTTAAACTCAACACCCTTTTCTCATTTCTAGCCAACAGCTTTCACAGCAGGTCCCAGAGCCCGAACTGCGTTGTGCACTGCCAGCTACCTGCTTGAGGGAAAGAACCATATTGACATTTGAACACGAAGGTACAGAACAAGGCGTAAGGCCCAGTGCCCTGAGCCTGAAAGTGGCCTGAGAACAGGTCATTTGCCAGCAAGGAAAATTGCTGCTGGGTAGTTGAAAGCATGGGCTTTGATATCCGGCAGACCTGGATTAAAATAAGGGTCTGTTCCCTGATTCCTCCAAGCCTCGGTTTCTTTACCTATAAAATAGAAATAATGATAATCCTTCCATACAGGCCCTTTGAAGAATAAATGGCAAGATACACTCAGAGTACATCAGATCTAGCACACAGCAAGCACTCAGGGGTTGTCTGAATCCCAGTGCTTTCTAAGACAATACCCCAAATACCCTTCTTTAAATAACAACACTGACACAGCATGCCCTACTTAACTAAGGAGAACACAAGGGCATACAAGTTACAAGATTTTCCCAAGGCAAGCAAATAAACACCAATGCTGAAGTGGAAAGAATGTTTTCAGTCCATTGCCTCCCCTGGCTACTCCCACAAAAGAAGTCATTATATTATCAAACAAGCAATGGCCTTTGCTTTATTATTTTTCCAAATAAAAAGTGTCCATGTTGAACCTAAATGCCCGGGAGTTCCCACATGCCCCAACTTCACTGACGAACTCCAACCTGTCACTATGTGAAGACACGGGTTCGGCCATGAAAACACAAACAGAAGAACACAGTGGCTCAAACATGACAGATGTTCATTCCACCCTTAGGGTCACAGCCCAGAGGTGACACAGGCCCTTTGGAGGCTCCCACAGACTGAGCTCCCTCTGCTTTGCCTTTCTGCCATCTCCCACGGTCCCTGTGGTATCGGGAAAACATAACTTCCAACCTGCTAGATCTCAGGTACACTGAAATCGCATCACCTGAAGTGAAAAAATGAGTTCCAAGGGACAATGGACGTTCAGAGTAGGAAAATTTATTGAGTGAGAACTCCTGGGGGGGGGGGTTGTCCCTAAAGAGGTTGTTTCTTTAGGAATATCTCCTAGAGGAAAATCACAAGGGAGTACAACACGGGTTGAACTATAATCAACCAGAAAGATCACAAGTAGAGCCCCAAAGCTAATACTGACCCAGCAGGGAAGTGGGCCCCACAGCAAGGGCACGTGGAAAGAACGAAGGGGAAGGGGCAGGCCCGGGTAACTTGGTCACCCAGCTGGGTGACAGATGTCTACCTGGACTTTCCTGGACCAGGTAACACCAATTATAGCAATCTCAAGTTACTGCTTATCCCTGGAGGAGGCGCGCAGGCCTGGTCTTTCCATCTCTACCTCGAGGCCTGGCCTTCAATGGATGCGCCTCCAGCCACCTCATCTTCTGCGCCGACTCCCTCGACACAGGCCTGTCTGACTGCCTGTTCACTTATACTGAACTTAACTGCGTATGATATCTGCACCACTAGACTCAGAACCCCCCAAGAACTTGTTGAAAAACACAGATACTCAGACCTCATCCCAGAGCCAGTGAACCAGAGCTGGGCTGAGCAAGGCCCAGCATCTGTGCTCTGACAAGCCCCTACATACTGTCCTCAGCTGTGTGATCAGAGTGGACTAAGACCCACTCACGTCACTGACTTCCGAGGACAGGAAATGCAAATGGCCCCGGTTGCGCCTTCGGCCCACCCTGCACAGTCAGGACACAGCCAGCAGCAAGGCAAAGGCAGCTCCAGCGTTGCAGAGATGTACCTGGGGAAACCGTGCGAGTTTACTATTACAAGTAAGAGCTACCGGGGTAGAATGAGAAGTCCCAGCCAAGCCACTTCCATGGAGAAGGCTGGGCTCCCCCTTCACCCAGCAGGACGCAATGCCCCCAGCATTTCAGACAGGTTGTGTTTTGTTCTTTGACTTCTCTACCTTTGACTTCCCCTTTCCCCTAAGTAATTATCTTAAATCAACTGAGTCCTTCCAAGGATGATCTTTTCCTTTAGCCTCCTTGGTCTTCTTTTAGTTCCCAAAATCTGTATCACAGGCATCCTCGGGGCAGAGACTGTGGAGAGAGTGACTGCTCGGAAGAACACCACAGGCCAACGCTCACCCTTGTTCTAGGAACGCTGGGCTAGTTGTTCCCACCGGGCTGCTCACCAGCCCACTTTCTGGTCCCCACCCCCTCTCCCTCGCGCTCTTTCTCTTCCTCCCTCTCCCTCTATCTCTTCCTGTCTCTCTCTGCCTTTCTATGTCCATACCACCCTGAACACGCCCGATCTTGTCTGCGTGTCTCTGTGTCTCTCTGTATCTGTCTCTCCCTGTCTCAGCTCCTCACCCTAAATGAAAGCAAATTTCACCCTAACAAGAATGCTCTCACTGAGTTTTAAATGATATATTATTTTCTCCACCTAGAAAAAGCCCATAGTATGACCCTGCATTTAAGTCAATCAAATTTAAAGGTCTTGGGAGAAGAGATCAGGTGATAAAAAGCATTTTCCTGTATTTATTTCTTACTTTTTAAAATGACTCTTCGATACCGTTAACCCTGAAACGGCACTGATTTATTGACAAGAATTTTCTTCCATGTTGTCAGCTAATTATTTTCTTACATTAACCGAGGGGGGAAATGTTTAGTTAATTAAAGCTAAAAAATTTAAATAAAGTTAAATAATTCAATGTTTAGTTAATTCAAGTTAAAGAATAGAAATGCATAGCTTTTTAAAGTTGTAGTACAGGAAAGTGAAAAATCAGAAGGTAACGTCTTCCTCCTTACTCAGGTTCTCCCCAAAGCTGACAGCGGCTCTCATCCACTCCCGGGGACGGAACAGTGCACGTACAATGCGGGACGCACCTGGCTCACATGGAACAGGGCACTGTTCCTGCATGGGACCCGCTCGCTAGTCCCCCTGACTCTCCTGCCTACTCTCAGCCTCAGGTTGGAGGCTGACAAAACTGAGGCACTGATGATGGACTGAGGCAACTTGCCCGGTGGCTCATGCTGGGCAGCCCAGGCGGGGACAACTCAGGAGCCCCCTGAGGTCTAACCTCCTGCTAGCAGCTCTTCTCCGCCAGCCAGCCGTACGCTTCTCAAAGGAAATCTCAATCAATCACGGGGCCGCATGCGTGAGAGATGTTCCCTCTCAGATCTGGGCGTAACACGTCTGATGTGATCCTCGTGCGAGGAAAAAAAAAAAAAAAAAAACTTGTTTCACTACAGGAAAAATAACAGTAGAATCTTACGGAGGAGCGGACCTGAGGAAGGACCAGAGGTCGGGGATGCGGCTTCCCTCAGCCTCCCGGTGTGAGCAAGAAGGGAGAGGCCGGAAGAGGGTTCCCCAGCCTGCGAGGGAAGCTGCCAGGCCGCTCGCTCCCTGGCTCTGCAGCACGTGAGGTGGCCCCAAGTCCCTGGCAGAGATTCGGACTGAGCAGCCCGACCAATGCAGTTAGACAACACTTCATGGAAACTGCTGTTAAGAAAGGAGAGGGCTGAACTCAGGCGCGGAAAGAAAAAGTGGGAGGATCCTCAGGAGCTGGGCACGCTTGAATGAAGGCCGCCTGCCCTTGTCGGCCCTTAGGGGGAGGCCAGTCAGAGGTGGGCAGCTGAGTCTGTGGCAGGGTGCTCATCAGAGTTAGGGTCCCACCTTCCCACCCAGCCCAGCATCAAGACAAGGCAGGTCTCCAGCCTGGAGGTCAGGGTGCTGCCTTTCTTGGTGACCCTATCACAAAGCAAGGGCTTCAGGCCGTCCAGAGAGGCACTCCTGGCCTACAAACCCGGTAAGCAAGTGGCTGGAAGATTTGCATTCCAAAGGGTCAGAGAAGAAATTTGTGACTGAAAGCGATATAAAGTAATTGCTCCAAGAAAAGGGAACCAGGGGTCTGTAATCCAGAGAAGCCTCCCTACTTTTTCTCAAGCCCAGGGAAGCTTATTCGACACCCTCCTTCCTCCGGACGGGCCTGGGATGCTCTGCGGACTGGACCTGCGGATGCTTCACTCACGGCCAAAGCTGATTTTTCCCTCCATTGTGCTGTGAGCCCCAGTTTTGGAAAGTGATTTCTGTCCATTTTCTTTTTCAGCTCAGGCTTTCTTCCCCTCTCCTTTGCCTTCTCAACCGTTAGCATTTTGAAAATCCTTTCCTTTAAACAGAGGGAACTGAATGGTGAAGCCCTCAGAATGACTTCTCAGCACCGTCCCAATTTAGCTGACTTTGCATGTTTAAGAAGCTGCCCCGCTTCCCGCAGAGGCAAGATAGCAGCCAGCGAGGGAGGGGCGGCACCCTCTGCGGAACACCTGACCCGGTACAGCTCTGCTCCAAGACAGGCCTCTGCCATAGGAGCCGGTTGGCAAGGAAGGTGCAGAGACACTGTCGACAGCAATTCACGCAGAAACGATAAGAAATTCTACTTAAATGAATGACCCAGGAGCACAGTTCACAGCCTTGACTGAACACGGTGCCTGTCTCTACGTCTGGAAACAGAAAGGGAGTCATTCTGGCAAGCTTCCTCAAGGGAGTCTGTGTCAAGGCTGACTGAATTTCCTTCTGCCGGGATGTGAAAGGGCCCCTCTGTGGCCTCATTGTGTCATCACATCCCCTGCCCGTTACACAGCTTAGTGTTTGTGTTGTGGTGCGAGGCGGGTTTAAAGCCCAAAGGCTGGAGCAGCTCCCGCACCTCGCCTGCCCAGAGCGGAAGCAAACCTGCCACAGGGCAGCAGCCACTGGCATCCGCCTCCACCCGCAGCTCACTCTAGCACTGGCTGTGAGCAAGCCGCTTTGGAGGGGACGCGAAGGCTCATTCTGCTGTGCAGTTTGCTTCCTCATCTTCTTCTGCCCCGGGGCCTTTGCACTGAGCAGCAACACTTGTCCTTTTTTACTGTTTTTATTTTGAGACAGGGTCTCACTAAGTGACTAAATCACCACAACAGGGCTCAAACTTGTGATCTTCCCGCCTCTGCCTCTGCCTCGCAGAGCGCACACACTGCAGACACAGCTGACTTCTCCATCCCCTTAACCTAACAGGGAAACGGGCCTCTGTGTGCCGAGGAGACGCCGCCCAGGCACCTGGAAACATGGCCCCTCGGGGGAGCAAGGGACCTGGCTGAGGAACCACGGCACACTGTCCTGAGTGAACTCAGGCAGGACAGGGGCCACGCCACGGCTGGGCACAATGCAGATGACACTGCGGGCTGCGATCTCTGGTGCGAGCTCCATCTTCTTCCTGAGGAAAGGGCCTGAGTGCGAGAGATTTGCACCCGCGGGGAAAAGAAAGGAGCTGTCGCCCTGTTGGCCTCTCACAGTGAGAGGGAGACATGGGAGCCTGCAGAGAACCCACCCAGCAACCCACAGCACCCTGAGCGACACTGACTGGCCTTCAGGACCCGCCACCGCCACCCGATATCTGTCTCTTCCTAAAACCAGCTCTGTATTCAAAAACAAGTTTTCTTGACTGAAATAGACAAGTTGTTACAATAGGTTTTATTTTGGTTCTCTTTTTTAAGATTATGCAGGATTTTTTTTTTTAAATACCATCTTGGTAACATCCACAAGCACCCCATATCAGGTGCCAATAATATCATAGATCTTATTTATTTTTAAACAGACATTTTCAAATACTTAACTGAAAGTATTTTTTTCAAGTACCAAAGGAAATAGCAGGGTTGGGTGCAAAAGTGGAAGCGGGGTAACTACAGTGTGGGAGGAATACCTTCCCATGTGCGTCACCCCAGAGCCCAAGGTTTAAATCAGACCAGTGAAACAACAGCCAACCTGAAACCAGGCAATGCAAGAGAGCCCGGAAGCCTGAGAACAGGGAGGGGGGATTCCACTCACACTCAGCCCTGGGCTTTGGAGAAATTACAGCAAAAGGAAAACAAGGCAAGATTGGGGATTGACTTATCTTCGCACCAGTAGAAGCTTAAATGAGATCCTGACTCCTCCAGTTTTTTGAGAAAAGGAAACTTGAGCACCAGGAATTTAGGGATTGGAACAAATCCACAGGCTTGATCTCAGTCTGAACTTGAATCCTAATCAGTTGACCTTTTCTGAATTTTACTGTCTACAGTGGCCTATCCCTCCGACTCCCAAACACAAGTTTCCCCTGAACTAGAAAGAAGGAAGATGCACAGCAGCCAGGGGAGGCCTTGGCACTGTAGGGCTCCTAGTTATGGGCTGTGGGGACATTAAACTGGAGACTGTGTGTGATCATGTGTGCACACGTGTACACTCGGCCTTCCAAGTCTCCTAGGAGACACAAGACACACTATTTTAACGAGCTGTGGATACCTGGCTAAAAAGAGTGATGGAAAGAAGCAACAACCATGCCCAGGCTGGTTCTGTAAGTGCTAGACAATAAGCAAAGAGTACTCACAAGTGTCCTTTTGAGTTAGGGCACCTGAACAGCTTGCAAAATGAGCAAAGTGAAATTAATGGGAGCTCAGAAGTGTGTTGCAAAAGCAAAATGTAAGTCTCAAGTGTGCCTGACTCCACAGCCCAGGCTGTTTGCACAAAACAGCTCAGTCTCGCCGGACGTGGTGGCTCACGCCTGTAATCCCAGCACTCGGGAGGCAGAGGCAGGAGGACTGCTGAGTTCCAGGCTTGCCTGAGCTACATAGTGATCTCAGAGCCAACCTGAACTACAAAGCGAGACCCTGTCTCAAAAAAAAAAAAACAGCTCAGTCTCCTGATCCTATACTTTCTGCCTTTAGAAAAGGAGGAGCTTGGATGGGTAGTTGTCCAGATCCATATAACATGTGCACACACACACACACACACACACACACACACCTGTGTGTCTATCTGCATAGAAAGAACTAAAAGAACATGACACAAAGTGTTACAGACTGTTTCTGTGGGACAGGAGTAAGCAGAGTGGAGATATACAGAGGAACGCAGACATACAAAACCTGAATCCTTTGCAATTACAATGTATTTATGTACCCCTTGTGCAATTTAATTAACAGAGACTGAACTACATAGTTACAGAAGTCCCCTTCACCTTGGGCAGTTCTGCCTTTCACATATTGACTTTGCCGGAAAGTGTGATTTTACCAACACTATGGGACAATCCTGCCATCTAGTGGTCATTTAAAAAGTCATGACTCACCTTTTTTTTTTTTTTTTTAATAGGAAATTGGCCCCTGCCCTTTATCAAGCACTCGACCTCGAAGAAAAAAAATAGTTTGATTTTTTTTTTTTTTTGAGACAGGGTCTCGCTTTGTAGCTCAGGCTGGCCCTCAGCTCACTACGTAGCCCGGGCAAGCCTCAAACTCAGCAGTCCTCCTCCCTCTGCCTCCCAAGGGCTGGGATTATAGGCGTATGTGGTTACCAGGATCGAACTCAGGGCCTTGCGCTTGTGAGGGAGGGGCTAGAACCACTGAGCTAAATCTCCAGCCCTTGATTTTTATTTAGTAATGACAAGCAGTTATTTAATAGAAGTAATTTGATCTATGGTAAAATTTCTTTATATTTTCCCCAAGCCAACTCTGTTCTGTATTACTCCTATTTCACAGCTGAACCCAGCATCACAACCAGAAAGCACATCAAGCACCTGTGGAATTTGCCCCCCTCATTTTATGGAGGAGAAAATCTGTCTCCGGGTTGGGGATCCCTTTTTCCATCAACACTGCTCTTCTATGTCCCCGCACCTATCAACTCCTAAGGGAAGACCAGGAGGAAGTCTCTTTTCTAGCAACGTTTTACCTAGAGTTTAGCTTTGGAAATACCGTCCAGTGCTGGACTCAGAGGCCGATGGTCTACACAGGATTTGAGGGGTCATCTCCCAGGCTGCCGTGGAGGCAGCACCGCTGAACTCAGCACACACTGAGGAGGTCGGCGGGGGCTGCTCTTGCAACACAGAGCACCTTGCTGTGAGAGTTCACGACCCCTCACCAGTTCCACCCTCTGCTCTGGGTGTTTTCACAAACAGCACTGTGGACTCAGCATGGTCCGCCCTCAGCGCCCCAGGGGTGCACAGCACAGGCAGTTGAGGTTCTCACTCTGAAAAGCAGGTAGAATCGCACCAGTCCAGGGAAGAGGGACACGTGGCATTACCGACAGCTGAGCTCCGCAACAGGCTTGCTGAGGGACTCCAAGAGAGGAACATTTTTTTTCCTTTTGACACAGGATCTCACTTTGTAGTTCAGGCTGGGCCTGAACTCACTATGCAGCCTCAAATTCATGGCAATCCTCCTGCCTCAGCCTCCCAGAGTGCTCGGATTACAGGTATGCTCCGCCACAGGAGAGTACCTATAGTCCCACCACTCCAGAGGCTGAGGCAGGAGGATCAGAAGTTTGAGGCAAGGGCCGGAGGGTTAGCTCAGTGGTTCCAGCGCCTGCCTTGCAAGCGCAAGGTCCTGAGTTCGATCCCCGGTGACCACATATAATGCTGGGCATGGAGACTCACGCCCACCAGCAATCAATACCACATACCACAGTGCCAGGCGTGGTGGCTCCCCCCTATAATCCCAGCACTCGGGAGGCAGAGACAGGAGGATTGCTGAGTTCGAAGCTTGCCTAGGCTACATAGTGAGCTCAGAGCCAGCCTGAACTACAAAGTGAGACCCTGTCTCAAAAAAAAAAAAAAAAAAAGTACACCAAGATTTTCAACCATTTTGATTTTAGTTTAGTTCATAGGATTTGGGGCTTTCTGGGGAGGGACTGAATTTTTATTTTGCAGTACTCGGGATCAAACTCACAACCTTGCATGCTGGGTACAGGTAAAAAACTGAGATAAATACCAGGCCCTAGTACCTGATGACAGATACAAATCTAGATTCAATCTTCAGCATGACCATTGAACCTTTACAGGTGAGGGAGAGAGGAATGCGTATAGTTTGTTTGGTTTTTTTTTTTGTTTGTTTGTTTGTTTTTTTGAGACAGCGTCTCACTTTGTAGTTCAGGCTGGCTCTGAGCTCACTATGTAGTCCAGGCAAGCCTCAAGCTCAGCAATCCTCCTGTCTCTGCCTCCTGAGTGCTGGGATGACAGGCGTGAGCCACCACGCCCAGCACTGTGGTGTGGTATTGATTGCTGGTGGGCGTGAGTCTCAATGCCCAGCATTGTATGTGGTTACCGGGGATTGAACTCAGGACCTTGCGCTTGCAAGGCAGGTGCCGGAACCACTGAGCTAATCCTTCAGCCCAGCGTATAGTTATTTTATACAAAGCACTATACACAATATCTGTGACCATAGCTAAGAGGGAAAACTACTAAGGCTTGGTTCACCACCTGTGAAGTTGGGGTAATAATATAACCAATTCCTAGCATCATTCTGAAGGTCACATGAGATCATGTTCCAGGGGTGGTACAATAAGGTGCCTAACTCAGTTGCTGCCATGCAGTACGTGAACGTTGGTGCTGCTGTTGCTGCTCTTTCATTACTGCTGAATTAAGACCAATGAAAGGCGTTAGGTCCTATAGTGTCTGGAGCTCCAGCTCCAATCTGTTACCCAAGTTAGACAAGATGGTGGAAGACTGAATCACATCAGATCTGACGTTTCCTATAACTCCACGGCTCTGTGAGTTTACTTTTCTATGATTTAACACAAATGCCTTGAGTTCTTCCAATCCCATTCCACCTCAATAGTATCTCACAAAAACAATGAAGCTGCATGCCCAAGGAAAGTGAAAATATATGGTGAGACCAAAGACCAGGGCAAGAGTAAAGGAGACAAAGAACAACACAGCTACAGTTCTTTCCTTTATTTTTTTAATTGCTTTACAATGCCTGACATTTACTAAAGAAGCATTTGTTGAATGAAATATCTGTTGTCATTCTCAGGTACATTTTTCTCTGTGTAATGAAGGAGTTACCTTTCCTTCCCCACTGAGCAAAGTGACACTGGGGGTTCTGACATGGTTTAAATCGAGAATGTCCCACAAAAGCCTCATGTGCTCATAGGCGGGGTTTGGAGAAGGTGAGTGTGGGGTGCCATAGCTGACTTGCTGTTGGGAGGCAGGGCCTGGCTGGAGGAGGTGACCACTGGGGTAAGGACCTGGCAAGAGATGTGTCTCCAAACTGGGTGCCTGCCCTCACTCTGTTTCCTGGCCACCATAGTTCGATCAGCTTTTCCTCCAGGATGCCCACCTGCCATGTTGCCTCTGCCTTGCATCCAGCTGACCATGGACCATAACTCCAAGTGGATATAAGCCTCTCATCCTGTAAGTTGTGGATGTCAGGTCTTTTGTCCCAGTTACAAAGAAAGTGAGTAAGGCAGCAGCATATCTTGTGGCTCTCTTAACCTATGCACAAGATGTTTGCTTTCTACTCAAATTCTCATTTAAAATAACATCCTGCACAACTAACCAGTGTTGAATTCTTTGTTATGGAAGGGTTTTTAACATCTTGCACAGTGAAGCCCACAAATCCACAACTAGAATTCATGGCATAATAGTTGAGAAAGCCATTATATTTAAATGCAGCTCCATCCAAGGGTTCTCAGGGGTTACCAGGCCCCAGGTAAGACAAAGGATTTAGTAAGTCCTGATTCACTGTATGTCAATCTTTGGCCCCAGCACTCCATTTTTGGAAACAGATAACTACCAGTTCCGTTCTTTCCTCCAATCTAGGGAAGACAACTTCCTTGAGTTGGTCATTTCCACACTGATTTTTTAATTCTTGTTTCAGGGAAGAACTGTTTACCCAAGCGGCACAGAAACCATACTGGTGTGTATCTCTTAGCCAAGAGCCACCATGGGCACTGTTTAGAACATGAATCACTAGTGTCATCACTGGCCAGTGCTCAGGGAGATGATTTTTGGAACGAGCCAGGTTTCTTCTTCCCAGGCACAGAAGCAAAGAAAGTCATGTTGCAACAAAGGTGTAAAAAGGGGTCTCGCCTGTCTGATGATCAACATTTCACCCAAATAATAGAAATACACCATGTGCCGCTTATGTCCCATCTGCCCTTTCCTATCCAGTCCTGCTCTTCTCTGAAGGGGTTGTTTCCTGGCTGTTGCCAGGTAACACCAGTATGCTCCATGTTTGCCCTTTGACATAGACTGAATTTGGACTTGGAGAGGCACCAATGGGACAGGGGAGGGACAGAGGAAAATATAACCAGGTTGTGGTCCCAGCTGGGCACACACCTCTGACAAAAGCCACAGCCCTGGTCAGGCAGCCTTCTCCACGAAGCCCTGTTCTGTGGTACCCATTCTCTCTCTGCTCCTTAAGCCAAGGGGTAATAATGGCTCTGAGGCTCCCTGGCATAGAGTAATACACCATGCTATATTAGTTTTCTTTATCCTCCCACACCATTCTCAATAATTCTTCTGCCAAATCTCCTTAATTACCCCACTGGGGTGACATCTGTTTCCTACTGGAATTTAGCTGACTGAGACAACAGTTGGCAAAATGAGGAAGGCACCTAGAATAGTCCCTGAGGCATGTGCCAACTCATTCAAACAGAAACATGCACACACGCACACATGCATGCACACTTACAACAAGCATGGACTCACATATTCATACACACACACTTGCATGCATACACAAACACACAAATGTGCACATACACAGACTTGACATTTCTAGTATTGAATATGTCTAGGATTACATATCTATCCTTTTGTTTGTCATGAGTGAGCCATTTTTAAATTTCAAAAAAGAAAAATAAAAAAAGACAAATAGTAAATATTCTAGGCTTTCAAGCCAGCATCTCTGCTGCCTCTATCTGCTCCATTCTATCACTGCAGCAATGAAGCAGCTATAGACAATATGTAAACAAACAAGGATGGCTGCGCTGCATGAGGCCTGATTTACAAAACCAGCACGTGACTCAGAGTCATGACTTGACGATTCCTAGATTAGACTGAAAACGACCTGAGGGCTGAGATGATAGCTCAGTGGTAGAGCACTTGCGTAGCATGTGTTAGGCCCATCTCCAGCGTACATGCGCGCGTACACACAAACACACACAGGAACTGGAAAACGTTTAAACTGACTCTAATATGTATATTATTATAATACTGATACTTATACAACTCGATCAGTTCCTGAAGGCTGGCTGTAAGTCAGTACACCTGAAATCTAGTTGTTTACCTGAATATACACTATAAATAGCAAGAGGTGGATGATTCTTCTATTAACTTCATTAATCCAAGTTGTTCATATGCCAGGGTGGTTGTTAACTTGAGGATCCACTATATTATCACACTTTATGAGGGTCTTTATGACGTTTGATCAATAATCCAGAGACTACTGATGGCCTGTGCCATCCCACAGAAAGGAAAGCATGTAACAACACCACAGTGTTCACACACCATATTCACCAGATCTGGCGCTCTGCAACTTTTGGCTCTTCTTCAAAGTCAAATGATCATGAAAAGAATGCTTTTAACTGACTCAGTACATTGAAGCAGCCCAACAGTACAAATAAATACACAAAAGGAGACTTCCATAACTTCTTCAGAATACAGCAAGAACAGAAAAAGTGTGTTTGAAGCAGGGGTGGGGGAGGTATTTTGAGGATTAGTGACAATGTGTGTTTTATTACGATAAGTTTTTTAATTTTTTTTTTTGAGACAGGGTCTTGCTTTGTAGTTCAGGCTGGCCCTGAGCTCACTATGGAGCCCAGGCAAGCCTCGAACTCAGCAATCCTCCTGTCTCTGCCTCCTGAGTGCTGGGATACAGGCATGAACCACCACGCCTGGCATTGTATGTGGTTACCGGGGATCGAACTCAGGACCTTGAGCTTGTGAGGCAGGTGACGGAACCACTGAGCTAAATCTCTGGCCCCAAGTTTTTTAATTTTAAACACTCATATTTTTCAATCACACCTCACAGAATACCCAAAGAAATCTTGGAAGAGGATAAAGTCAGGGACCTTACCCTCCCTGATTTCAAGACATATAAGGCTACAGTAATCATCATAGCATAGTATTAGATTAAATATAAATTAATATATCAAAATGTGTCATATACAAACCCTCAATGCTGAATGTGATTATAATGTACATATTAAATGTACCAATACAATCAATTTTAAAAATAAAAATACATACCTTGAGGACACACTAATAAGTGAAATAAATAGATCACAGATTTGTAAATACCATAGCTTTTCCCTGGTACAAGAACCTGTAGATATAAATAAGTTCTAGAATATATGATAGATTTTGTGAAATAGGAAATATTCAAAGGGAATGTGGTAGGGGAAAGTAATGAGGAGAAAGAATAAATATGATTTGAAAAGAGAAAGAACATGCATATTGGGGTGGGGGTTGTTGGGTGGGTAGGAATATGGGTAAAAATGAGAATTAACTCGTGTCATATACTGGTACAAATTCCCCATTATTGACTGTGATTGTGAGCTATGTATAAATGTATGGATAAAGAATTCAATTAAAAATAAAAATAAACAGATAAATGGAATAGAATATGGAGTCTAGTACTAGACAAATATCCAAACTAATTGGTTTCAACAAATTGATTTTAAGTCAATTTAACAATACAAAGATTTTTCTCTTTTACAAATGTTGCAGAAACACATATATAGATGAGAAGAAATGAAACTCAATCCAATCAACATAAATCTCAATGCAAACAACCCATTCAAAATGAAGCTCAATGTAAACAAAAACTAACTCCAAAGGGATCAGAGATCTAAAAGCAAATCACAGCCAGGCGTGGTGGCTCACGCCTGTAATCCCAGCACTCGGGAGGCAGAGACAGGAGGATTGCTGAGTTCCAGGCTTGTCTGGGCTACATAGTGAGCTCAGGGCCAGCCTGAACTACAAAGCGAGACCTTGTCTCAAAAGAAAAAAAAAGAGCAAATCACAGAACCATTAATATTTCTGGAGGGAACCATTTTTATAATTTCAAGCTTGGAAAAATCTTCTTGAGCTAGACACAAAAATCATAAACCATGAAGGAAACAGATAAGTGAGACTCTATCAAAGTTAAATTTATCTATCCACCAAATGATGATATTGAGAAAAAGAAATCACTGATTGGAAAACACTACACATAGTTATGTATATGATCCATGACTTGTAGATGTTTACAGATATGAAGCTCCGCCAGCTTCTAACTCTCTCTGCCTCATCCCCAAGAACTTTAACAACTTCTACCAGATGCCTGTTTCTTCCTTCATCCACCCACATCTCTACAGATAGCCCCATGTGGGGTGAAGTTCTTTTTTTAATTGAATTCTTTATTGGTACATTTTATATACAGTTCACAATCACACTCAACATTAGGGAATTTGTACCAATATATGACACATGTTAATTCTCATTTTTACCCATATCCCTACACACTCACAACCCCCCATCCCTTATATACATGCTATTTCTTTTTCTTTCTGAGTTCTATTTATTCTTTCCCTTCATTTGAAGTTCTTTCTTAACAAGTCCCACACTGATACGATATCCAAGCAGGGTGTGAAATTTGTAAAGCCCAGGAGTTAAGATTATCTTCATCATTTGTTCCCAACCACAGCTGAACATTAGCATCTCTAACAACCATGTGCCCCTAGGGTAGCAAGAGAATGTGAACAGCTGACACACCTTGTGCTCCATCTCTAAATGTGACTTTCCATGTCTGTCATGGCAACTACTTAGTCTGTTTTGGAGGGCAGAGATTTTTAAAGCTAAGAAAATTAATTAATTAATTAATTTTAAAAAGCCAATAGGGGGTCGGAAGGTTGGCTCAGTGGTTCCGGTGCCTGCCTCGCAAGCGCAAGGTCCTGAGTTTGATCCCCGGTAACCACATATAATGCTGGGCGTGGAGACTCACACCCACCAACAATCAACACCGCATACCACAATGCCGGACGTGGTGGCTCACGCCTGTAATCCCAGCACTCGGGAGGCAGAGACAAGAGGATTGCTGAGTTCGCGGCAGCTTGCCTGGGCACCATAGTGAGCTCAGGGCCAGCCTGAACCACAAAGCGAGACCCTGTCTCAAAAAAAAAGCCAATAGGCTTCCTGCAGGCTCCCGAGAGATGCCAAAAGGCTGGGACTGAGTGGGTCACCTAAGACAGTGCTTCATCAGGGGCTGGCATGTAAGAAAAAAAGGAGGCTTCATTAGCTTCCTGACCGAGTCCAGTCAGCCCCAGGTCCTTTGTTTCTGGCATGACTCAGCCTGCAGGCCGGGGTGCCGGCAGCCCACAGTTGGCGTGGTCACTACATTGATGAGAAAGTCCCCCTGTTGTCTCTTGCTCTCCCTTCAACCTCTACCTTCAGCCTTACATGGGAATGAGATGCAGGCAGTGCGAGACACAGAGGTGATGGACCCCAGGGCCCAGGGCATGTTCTTCCCACCTGGAGGTGAGGTCATGCAGCACGGGGTAATGGTGGAGGGAATTCAGAAAATGAGTCCTCCTGGGACTGGAATTCAAATACAGGTCAAACCATGAAGGAGGACAAGACCAAAGATGTCTCAGAGTCTTCTGAACTCAGAAAGCCACAGTCTGGAGGAGGACAGCAGAGGGGGCTCCCTGAAACCCACATCATGGAATCATCTACCATAGCCTGCTGTGGTAGACAGCAATTTAAATTCAATTATTGATTCACCTACTTCTTATCTGTCTCCTACACCTGATCAAGTTCCCCAGGACAGCACCTTAGATTTACATGGCACTCAAATATTTGATGGAATTGTTATACAGACGGATGACTATGAAACATTACTCTTCCCAAAGAAAAAGCGTGCACAGGCAAACTCTTGGGTTTGTAAGGATGATCCCAGGAGTTTACTCCTGTACCTCTATCTGCCCACCAAATGAGGACGCCACTCTGCCCTGAAGACAACAGCAAAAGCTAACACTTGTAAACTTGTAACACTGGTCCTGAAGCACTTTCACATCCATTAGTTGATTCTCACAAATACTATCTTCATCTATTATTATTATTATTACTTATTTTTTAGAGAAGATATTGTATCTTTAAAAGGGGGAAATGAGTTATCTAAAATAACAGCATTAATAAACAGGAAACAGTTATTCTATTTCCAAGCCCAACACTCCTTTTATCCTCTTTCCAAGATCCTAGCTCAGAATATATACTGGGGACAGGTACCACTCTTCATTTCTACAGAAGGTAAACGGATGCTCTAAGGAAAACGCAAGCTTTGCTAGTGAGGCCTGTAAGAAGTCTCAAAACTCCTCCTTCGATTAAAGCATTTAAAATAAATAAAGGGGAAAACAAGGAATAAAGGGACAAGTGGTTACTATCCTACTCTTAGACCCAGAGGAAGAAAATGTGCCCTGATCACTGGGAACTGCTACTACCACCCTGCTGTGTCCACGGAGCACCTTTCTACCCAAGGGCAAAGTACTCAGTATATATTACAACTATCACTGTCCTTAATAACGAAAGCCCTTTTCATTTACATACTTCTATTCCTAATAAGATTTTAAAAGCCTTTTGTACATATTTGTCCTATTCTCTCAGAATTTTATAAGAAAAACACTCCCAGGGAACCACATAAGTACATTTAAAATTTTTAAAAATATTTCAGCTTGGGCCGGAGGATTAGCTCAGTGGTTCCAGCGCCTGCTTCGCAAGCGCAAGGCCCTGAGTTCGATCCCCGGAAGCCACATATAATGCTGGGCGTGGAGACACGCCCACCAACAATCAACACCGCATACCACAATGCCGGACGTGGTGGCTCATGCCTGTAATCCCAGCACTCGGGAGGCAGGGACAGGAGGATTGCTGAGTTCGCGGAGGCTTGCCTGGGCACCATAGTGAGTTCAGGGCCAGTCTGAACTACAAAGCGAGACCCTGTCTCAAAAAGCAAAAAAAAATTTCAGCTTTACCTTTACCCTCTTCTCCCATCCCAAGTGAGCATGTTTCCATTTTAATTGTGTCATGTTTCAAAAATTTTAAAAAAGCTCTTCGGAGGTTGGAGGTTAGCTCAGTGGTTCCAGCACCTGCCTAGCAAGTACAAAGTCCTGAGTTCGATCACTGGTAACCACATATAACAATACTGGGCATGGCATGGTGACTCACACCCACCAGCAATCAGCACCATACACCACAATGCTGGTTGTGGTGGGTAAGGGAGGTGAATCATGTGCTATTTTGTTGTTGTTGTTGTTGTTGTTGTTGCTGTTGTTGTGTTGTTGTTTTTTTAGACAGGGTCTTGCTTTGTTGTACAGGTTGGCCCTGAGCTCACTATGTAGCCCAGGCAAGCCTCTAACTCAACAATATTCCTGCCTCTGCCTCCCAAGTGAGCCACCACACCCAGCATTGTGGTGTATGGTGTTCTTTCTGTTGCTGGTAGAGCTAAGAGATAGAAATAGCAGCCGGCAGGATTTGGGTGCCTATTAGCACCATATTCATTGCTTTACATACATTGTCTTCTTAATTCTTGTGGTCTGGACTCCTACATGTCTTTGAAAATCATCTTTTATTTTCATTTCTAGGTACATACAATGATTTGTTCAAGGTCCTCACTAAGTCTTCACTGAAAGAGAAACTAACAGGCCTCCACTCCACCAATCTCACACTCTTCTACCACAATCTGATACTGAGAACCCAGGGGAGTGAGTGTTTTATAGTTATGGAGACTCCTGCATCTGGAATTCAAGGTTCAAAGAAAGGAGGAATATAATTTTAAACAGTGGGTCCCTCAGTACTGAAGACACACCCACAAGGAAGAGCCTGACCTGAATCTTATAATTGACTAGCTCAAAAGAAGACAGCAGAGTTCAGGACAAGGTACTAAACAATCTGTGTGACCTTGAACAAGAATATTACCTTCTCTGGAAATCACTTCTATCCTCAGCATCAGCATCCACTGAAACAAGGCACTCAGGTGCTCAATGGCTGCTCTGTCCTACAGTCTGCAGTGGCACCGGGAGATGGCGATGCAGAGAGAGACTCCAGTTTAATTCCATTTTACTTAAACAAGATTTGCAGATTAAGAGAAAAGTATAAGGGCAGTAAAGCCACTATTTCATAAGGCCTGGGTCTCAGTTATAACCCTACTTCTCCCCCATGCAAAGTCCACATAAGTGATGAGAGAGAGAAGAAAGGAATGAAATGGGAATGGGACTATGAAGGAGCTGATCAGCTCTCCCTTACTGGGTAAGAAGGCTCTTGATGCTGTGTTCACGTTGGCGGGCCCAGATCTCTGAGAGGCTGAGATAAGAAAAAGAGATTTTCCCTCTTTTTTCACATGGTTTTCCACACTGAATTTTTAAATGCATTCTCATACATTACTCTTATACAAAAAAGGTCACAACAGAAAAGGTCACAAAGATCATAGTTGCATTATAGAGGCCCCTACACTCAGAGATAAGTAAAAAAAAATTTCTACATATTCTGACCCCAACCCTGTGCCTGTTCCAGGACCAGGAACACAAGAATCTTGACACTGTAGGTTAATTGCGCACAAAGAGATGAGCTAAACCACACAACTCCACATAGTGTTGATGTGCATATCACACTATCAGTCTCTACCACTGGAAAGGATTACTAGACATACAACTCTTGCTCCTGGCCCTGGATAGGCCAAATCATGCAACAGTATACCCAAAAAGGACAGACAAATGAGTGTTCCTAAGGGCCAAGTCCAAAAAGGAAAAGATGGTAGTCAAGAGGTAAGTATACTCCAAAATTGTCAAGGTAGGGGAAATGAGTAGAAAACCAACATTTCTTGAATAGCTGACATACGCACACTTATGGATAGATCATTTGTGTGTGTTAGGTCTTACATACCTGCAACAAGGTTTCCCAGTTAATAGCATTAGACTGCTCAGTAGACAGATGAACCAAACTTCAGAGAAGTTACTTCACTTGTCTGAAGTTAGACAGGTAGAAGACAGTAAAGCCCCAACTCAAACTGAAGTCCACAGAACTCCAAAATGCTTCCCCTTTGCTCTTTTCATTCTGATAAATTATAAGGACATTACCAAAGGTTTTGTAAGGATATCAGCAAAGTACCAAATCCATTATCCTGACACTACCATAGCAAGGATAAAGAAATGCCATAAAGTGGAATCGTTTGTATAAAGAAGTCTGTCAGTTGGGTACCAAGTATCCATTCCTGTCTTCCTCTTTCCTTAAGAAATCTCAAGTGGTTGCTTAGAATTGCTTTTGCTATTCTAGGTTTCTTGTGGTTCCAGATGAATTTTTGTATTATTTTCTCTAGCTCTGTGAAGTATACCGTTGGAATTTCAATTGGAATTGCATTGAATCTATATAGCAGCTGTGGGAGTATAGCCATTTTGACGATGTTGGTTCTCCCGACCCAGGAACAAGGGATATCTTTCCAC